>MJUU01042391.1:166228-180849 GCA_002080025.1 Modiolus philippinarum
GTCAAAGTCCCATAACTCCTATAAAAATTGACGAATCAAAATGGCGGTGCGATATGATCTAGTACATATAGTGACTAACAATCCTACAAAATTTGAACAAAATTCAATACACGGTTTCTGAGGAGTTGCGTCCACAAGATCTCCATTTGTATAGTGTTGCTAAAATTCGTCAAAGTCCCATAACTCCTATAAAAATTGACGAATCAAAATGGCGGTGCGATATGATCTAGTACACATAGTGACTAACAATCCTACAAAATTTGAACAAAATCCAAAACACGGTTTCCGAGGAGTTGCGTCCACATGATCTCCAGTTGTATAGTATTGCTAAAAATGGTCAAAGTCCCATAACTCCTATAAAAATTGACGAATCAAAATGGCAGTGCGATATGATCTAGCACATATAGTGACTAACAATCCTACAAAATTTGAACATAATCCAATACACGGTTTCCGAGGAGTTGCGTCCACAAGAAAGTGTGACAGACAGACGGACGGAGGGACGGACGGACGGACGGACGGACACACGGACGCAGACCATTACTATGTACCACCGTCGCGGTGCGGCGGGGGACAAAAAAAAATAATAATAATCGGAAGAATAACAGTAAGGTCTTTCACACTGAGGTGAAAGACCTTTAACAGTAAGGTCTTTCACATTGAGGTGAAAGACCTAAATAATAATTAAAAAGTCAATTGTTCAGAGAACAATTGCAAGGTCTTTCACCAGTTTTCACCATGATTACATGTTTGAGGTTGATTTTGTTGTCTATTTCAGTTCAAAATATGGTGTAAGCAAAAGTTCTGATCTTTATTAGTCTTTTGCTCAACGGTTGCTGAGCTTTTTCGAAAAAGCTCAGCAACCTTTTTCGAAAAATTAGCTTGTTGCTAAGTACATGAAAGTCACTTCCGGTTTGCAATGTCATTGATTTCCTCTTTACAACATTACAAAACTTTTTGCATATGGTTGCTAAGGACTTTTATGGAAAATAACATTGTTGCTAAGGACCATGACCTTTGACCTTGACCGCATTTTGTCGGCCATATTGGGCCTAACATTTTACCTTCGTATAGTTTCTTTGTATCTTTAATAGTTTTTTGAGATATAGGCAAAAAAGTCTAAAATCGGACCTCGAAAAATGGTTTTTGGGCCATAGATCCAAAATGAATGGTCTAATTATTTTGGACCCCAGTGTAAAATGTAGACCTCAATGAGACAAACATTTTCTCAAATACATTTGATCATCTATCTCTTACAGTTTACGAGTTAAAGCAATAACAAGGCAAAAAGTCATCGGTGACCTTGACCACTGACCTTTGACCTTGACATTTTTACATGGCCATATATCACGTATTAACAATGGTAAAGGTTTCAGGTCTTTACGACTTATCGTTTGGGAGTATTAAGCATTAACGGAAACTCAAAGTCTTTCAAAGGGCAATAACTCATATAAAGAGTTGTGGAATCTCTTCGGACCAAATGTAACAAAGTTGCGTCTCATGACAATGAACATTTTCTCATTACATGTTTTCAGCCATCTATTACGGTTTACGAGTTTAAACGATAACAAGGCCTAAGGTCATCGGTGACCTTGACCTTTGACCTTTGACCTTGACATTTTTAGATGGCTATATATAGATGGCTATATATCACTTATTAACAATGATGAAGGTTTCAGATCTTTACGACTTATCGTTTGGGAGTATTAAGCATTAACGGAAACTCAAAATCGTTCAAAGGGCAAGAACTCATATAAGGAGTTGTCAAATCTCTTCGGACCAAATGTAACAAAGTTGCGTCTCATGACAATGAACATTTTTCTCATTACATGTTTTCAGCCATCGATGACCTTGACCGTTGACCTTTGACCTTGACATTTTTAGAAGGCCTTATATGACTTATGAACAATGGTGAAGGTTTCAGGTCTCTACGACTTATCGTTTGGGAGTATTAAGCATTAACGGACCAAATGTAACAAAGTTGTGTCTCATCATGATAAACATTTTTCCCATTATATGTTTTCAGCCATCTATTACGGTTTACGAGTTGAAGCGATAACAAGGCTAAAGGTCATCGGTGACCTTGACCGGTGACCTTTGACCTTGACATTTTTAGATGGCCATATATGATTTATGAACAATGGTGAAGGTTTCAGGTCTCTTCGACATACAGTTTCTGAGAAAAAAAAATTTACGGAAACGTAAAATTATTCAAAGGGCAATAACTCAAAAAATACCATACCGCACAGTTTCGGTCTAAATGTAACGAGGTTCCGCCATGACTCAAGGAACATTTTACTTATTACTCTTAATCAGCTATCTTTTACGGTTTCTGAGTTGAAGCGATAACAAGATTTTTTGTTCCGTGGCAGATAACTCCGTTACTAAAAATAGGTCAAGATGCTTGACTCAGTTTTGAGATCCCACAGTGATGTCGATTGATCACACCAAGTATTGAAATGATATGTCGCGTAGTTTTTCACAGCTATTGTGGCGGACCAAAAAGAATGAAAAAAAAAATAATACGAAGATTTACAATAAGGTCTTTCACTGTGGTGAAAGACCTTAATAATAATCCGAAGAATAACAATAAGGTCTTTCACATGTGGTGAAAGACCTTAATAATAATCAGAAGAATTACAATAAGGACAATAAGGACTTTCACTGTGGTGAAAGACCTTAATGATAATAATAATCAGAAGAAATACAAGAAGGTCTTTCCACCGAAGTGGGAAAGACCTTAATAATAATTAAAAGGTCAATTAGTCAGAGGACAATTGCACGGTCTTTCACCAGTTTTCACCATTTCATGTTTGAGTTTGATTTGTTGTCAATTTTGTCAAAAATGTGATGTAATCAAAAGTTCTGAACATTGGTTGTGTTTTTCTCAGTGGTTGCTAAGGGAAAAGCCTAAATATTGGCTATGACCTTGACCTCTGACTTTGTCTTTGTGCTCAAATTGAAGGTCTCTTTTTACTGATTAATTTGATATGTTACTCGACTATACTATCTGTAACGGTTTGAAAGTTATATGTAAAAAAAACCTTTTTCGGAAAGCGTCAAGGGCAAAAACTCTTTAGGGAGTCATCGGAGACTTTCGGTCCAAATGAAACAAATATAGCACTTGACATGTTGAACATTTTTGCTGATATACTTTTTCAGCTACCTGTTATGGTTTCTGAGTTTATCCGCTAACAAGATCAAAGGTCAAGGTCAAAGGTCACCGATGACCTTCAACCTGGTACTCAAATTGAAGGTCTTTTAGCGCTGATCATTTTAAACATATATGTTTACATATTATCTGTAAGCGTTTAAAAGTTATTCGAAAAAAAAAAATTACCGAAACACGTCATGGGCGATAACCCAAAAACGGTTTGTCGCAGAGTTTTTGTTCTATTGAATCAAATGTAGATCTCAATGAGAGGAGTATTTTTGCAATATACTGTTTTCATAATTTTTTTATCGTTTCCGAGATATTGCGATAACAAAATTTCAAGTGGCGGCCATTTTGTAATGGAGGCGGAAAAAAAATTTTTTGATCCCAGATTTGTAATCAGAACCATCAGAGCTACCTGGAAACCAAATTTGGTGGAAATCCGATAACTTTGAGAAATTTGCATATTTAGGGGTCAAAAACGCGTAACCGGGGTCGCGACCCCAAAAAAAAAAATTTGCGTGATTTATCATCCTGAGGATGAATCGAACATTTTCCCCTATTCAGAATTTTGATATCAGTTACGGTTTCTGAGGAGATCTGCTAACAAGATAAATCGTATCAGGGGAGATAACTCTGTTACTAAAAATAGATCGATATGCTTGACTGAGTTTTGAGGTCCCGCAGTAATGTCAATTCATCTCACCAAGAGTCAAATGATATGTCGCGTATTTTTTTTACAGCGGTACGACGGAAGAAAAAGAATTAAAAAAAAAATAACAAGTACGTCAATTGTTCGAAGAACAATTGATAGTTGTGTCATAATGTTGACATTATAGAGTTGTTGATAAAACCAAGATTCTAAGCTTGAAAATTCATTTATTGATTCATAAAAGTGGTATAAAAAATTTTGATTGTGACCTTGACCTTTGACCTTGACGTCATTTTGAAGGTCACAATATCCCGAACATTTTTTATATTGAAAATATTTGTGTATCTCCAATGGTATTTGAGCTGATGGCAAAAAACCATTATTCGGACATCAAAAATCGGTTTTTGATCCATTGGCCCAAAACAATTGGTCCAATCATTTGGGACCCAATGTAACAAATGTAGATCTTAACAAGACACACATTTTCTCCATTACATTTAATCAACTATCTGTTACGGTTTTCGAGTTAATCCAATAAGAAGGTCTGGGGTCAAAGTTCAAAGTGACCAATGACATTTGACCTTAGCATTTCTAGATGTAACACATATCACCTAAGATGAATGGAAAAGGTTCCAGGCTTCTATCTCTTACCATTTTCGAGAAAAACATATTCAAAGATGTGACGATACTTTCAAGGGGCATAACTAATGAATGGTCCACCTTAGAGTTTCGGTCCAAATGTAACGAAGGTCCGTCATGACCTAAAAACATTTTTACCATACACTTCTTCAGCCATCTCTTATGGTGTCTGAGTTTATCCCATAACAATGTTTTTCGTGACTTTGGGCGAAAATTCGTGAACGAAAAAAAATTTTGGACCGATGCCTAATCCTCATCAACTAGACATGGTCTGGACTATTGTGTTAAAATATCAAAAGAATGTGTCCGGTCAAGTTTCTGGGAATGAGGCAGAAAAGAAGAAGAATAATAATAAAGAATAACTAGTATGTCAATAGACCATTTACCAGTTCTGCAATCAACAGAATGAATTTAGCAAAACCCAAAAGGGAGGTCACTTTTTGACAAATCTTAGGGGGCAGAATGGTTCCCTGCTTGTGAAAACCAACCAAAAAATAAAGCATTTTTAATAAAAAAATTATGAAAGTTTAATCTTCAGCAGACGTTTAGTCAGCAACACAATTCAAAACCCAATCCCAAAAGCGCTTACCATGCTTTCAAGTGCTACTTGTTTTAAGTAATAAAAATAAACAACTGGACTAACTTGAACTGTCTTCTCAGTGATTAAGAAAGTATTAAAAATTCGAAAATATACTAACTTACTGCAGATTCTCATGAATATTGTGTAGGGAATTACTTTGTCCAGACTGGCTAAGCACGAAGACCGTACTTTAAAACAAATGTGCATGTTTAATGTTTGTTTGTCCTGTGTAGGAGTAACTTCCCTTTTAAGGTTTGACCAAAAAATCACAAAATTTAACTAGAACTGACAAGAACTTTAGTAACTGGCAAGTCATCTATTGTTCGAAGAACAATTGATAGGTCTTTCCCTGAAGTTGCATCATAATGTTCTCATTGATTCATAGCTAAAATCAACACACAAAGCTTGATACGTACATTTATTTATTATTAGGTATGAAAAAACATTTTGACTTTGACCTTGCCGTTTGACCTTGACCTTATTTTAAAGGTCACATTTTCCTGAACATTTTTGTATTGAATGCCTTGTTGTATCTTCAATGGTGGTATTTGAGCTATAACCGAAAACACAAAATCGGACATCAAAAATCGGTTTTTGGCCCATAGGCCCAAAACGGTTGGTCCAATCATTTTTGACCCAATGTAACGAATGTAGATCTTATTGAGACACACATTTTCTCCTTTACATCAAATCAGCTATCTACAACGGTTTCCATTATAATCCAATTACAAGGTCTGGGGTCAAAGTTCAAAGTGACCAATGACCTTTGACGTCAACATTTTTAGATGTAACACATATCACCTAAATTGAATTGAATATGTTTCAGGTTTCTATCTGTTACTATCTCAGAAAATCATGCTTAAAAAACCGTTTTGGGGTAGCTAAAACCCGCACTATTGTATGCGGGTTCTGCCTACCCGAACACGGTAATTTTTCATATCAATGTCAGTCTTTGACCTTGACCTTGACCTTTGACCTTGAACTCATTTTGAAGGTCAAAGGTCAAGGTCAAAGGATTCGATGACTTACCGTTGTTCAGAAACAAAAACAATTGAAGTCGAAGCAAAAATATCAATGGGCATAACTCTTGAACGGTCAATCGTAGAGATTCGGTCCAATGCAACGAAGGTCCGTCAGACCCTAACAAACATTTTTGCCATTACAATTCTTCAGCTATCTCTTATGGTTTCTGAGTTTATCCCATAACAATGTTTTTCGGACTTTGGGCGAAAATTCGTCAACCGAAAAAAGTTTTCAGCCGTTCCCTATTTCCTATCAACTAGACATGGTCCAGATTATTGTCTTAAAATTTCAAAAGGATATGTCCAGCCGTTTGAGGCAGAAAAGAAAAAAAATAATTAAAAGGACAATTGTTCAGAGAACAATTGCAAGATCTTTCCCTGTCAATGCAATGTTTTGTTTCGTCTTATGTTTAAATCGTCTTGATGAGATGCACATTGTGTCCAACACTTGATTTTCTATTTCTAACAGTTTTAATGACAGTTTTTACAATTAAAAGAAAAAAATTGGCTATGACCTTGACCAGTGACCTTGGTGACATTTGACCTTAGGCTCAAATTGTAGGTCTCCTTTACTGATTAATTTGATATGTTACATGACCATACTATCTGTAAAGGATTAAAATTTGAAAATGGCCGGCAGAAAAAAATTTTGGCCAGCCTCAAATATAGATCTTAATGAGAGGAATATTTCTGCAACACAAAATTTTCATCAATTTTTTCATCATTTCCAAGATATCGCAAAAAAAAATTTGAAAATAGCTAACATTTTAAAAATGGCCGAAGAGAGATTTTTTTGGCCAGCCATAAATGTAGATCTTAATGAGAGGAATATTTTTGCAACACAATGTTTCCATCAATTTTTTTATCGCTTCCTAGATATCGCGATTACAAAATTTCAAATAGCCGTCATTTAAAAAATGGCCGACGAAAGAAAATTTTGGCCAGTCATAAATGTAGATCTTAATGAGAGGAATATTTTTGCAACACAATGTTTTCATAAATTTTTTATCGTTTCCTAGATATCGTGATTACAAAATTTCAAATTGCCGTCATTTGAAAAATGGCCGACGAAAAAAAAATTTGGCCAGTCATAAATGGTGATCTTAATGAGAAGAATATTTTTGCAACACAATATTTTCATAATTTTTTTATCATTTCTGAGATATCGCGATAACAAACTTTCAAATAACCGCAATTTTGAAAATGGCCAACGAAAAAAAAATTTTGGCCAGCCATTAATGTAGATCTTAATGAGAGGAATTTTTTTGCAACACAATGTTTTCATAAATTTTTTATCGTTTTCGAGATATTGCGATAACAAAATTCCAAATAACCGCCATTTGAAAAATGGCCATTGATATTTTCTTTTGCCAGACATCTTAATATGAGGAGTATTTTTGCAACACAAGTTTTTCATAAATTTTTTATCGTTTCCGAGATATCGCGATAACAAAATTTCAAATAGCCGCCATTTAAAAAATGGCCGACGAATTTTTTTTTTTTGGCCAGCCGTTAATATAGATTTTAATGAGAGGAGCATTTTTGCAACACGTAGTTTTCATTATTTTTTTATCGTTTCCGAAATATCGCGAAAACAAAATTTGAAATAGCCGCCATTTTAAAAATGGCCGACAAAAGAATTTTTTGGCCAGCCATAAATGTAGATCTTAATGAGAGGAATATTTTTTGCAACACAATGTTTTCATAAATTTTTTATCGTTTCCGAGATATTGCGATAACAAAATTTTAAATGGCGGCCATTTTGAAAATAGAGGCCAAAAAAAAATTTTGACCCCTTTTTGTAATCAGGGCCATGAATTCTACCTGGAAACTAAATTTCATCAAAATCCGACAACTTTGAGAAATTTGCATATTTAGAGGTCAAAAACGCGTAACCGGGGTCGCGACCCCAAAAATTTTTTTTGCTTGACAAATCATCCTGAGGAAGAATCCAACATTTTCCCCACCTCAGTTTTTTTTATATCTGTTACGGTTTATGAGCAAACATGATAACAAGGTTTTCGGTCTTCAGGGAGATAACTCCGCTACTAAAAATAGATCGGTTTCACAGGGTCAGTGGCTTCGTCCCCTTCCTAAGTCGATTAAATGTATCAAGTATCGAATTGATATGTCGCGACACTTTTTCGCTATTAGCGGCAGAAAAAAAAAGTATAATAATAATCAGAAGAAATACAATAAGGTCTTTCCACTGTAGTGGGAAAGACCTTAATAATAATAATCAAACGAAATACAGAAAGGTCTTTCCGTTTGAAACGGGAAAGACCTTAATGATAATAATCAAAACAAATACAGAAAGGTCTTTTCGTTGGAAACGGGAAAGACCTTAAAAATCCGAAGAATAACAATAAGGTCGTTCACTGTGGTGAAAGACCTTATAATCAGAAGAAATACAAGAAGGTCTTTCCACCGAAAGTGGGAAAGACCTTAACTATAATATGGTGAGATGTGTAATTATTTCAACCTGTCACCACTTTTATAAGTAAAACAAATCACAAATTAAAGTTCAAAGTAAAGCCGAAAGATTTATCATATTAAAGTTATCAATGTTAACCTGTTAGAGTTTATCAAATAGAATATTCTACAGGGAATTTCCATTCATTTAATCAAACATCAAAACTCGGTTTTTCGCCTAAAGGCCAAAAACGGTTGGTTCAATAATTTTGGACCCGGACCCAATGTAACAAATGTAGATCTTAACAAGACACACATTTTTGCCATTACATATAATCAGCTATCTATTACCATTTATGAGTTAATCCAATGACAAAGTCTAGGGTCAAAGTTCAAAGTGACCAATGACCTTTGACTTTGGCATTTATGAATGTAACACATATCACTTAAATTGAATAGATTAGGTTCCAGGTTCCTTTCACTTACCGTTTTCGAGAAAGACATACTTAAAGATACGACAAAATTTTCAAGGGGCATAACTCACGAACAGTTGACCATAGAGGTTCAGTCCAAATGTAACAAATGTCCGTCATGACCTAACAAACATTTTTGTGATTACAATTAATCAGCTATCCTTTATGGTTTTGAGGTGAAAGCTCAACGTGACCATTGACTGTGGTCATTTTGGAAATTCTAGGACCTTTTTCCACATCTTGAGGATGGTATCTACTAAGGTGCCAAGTTTCATTAAGTTTGGAAGATCCATCTCTGAGAAAACGTGCGGACAAAGGTCGTGAAATTCATAAATAATAATAGAGAAAAATAATAAGAAACAGAGTAAAAACAATAAGTCACCAAACTTCGTTTGGAAGACTTAATTAGCAATCTTGGTACAGGACCTATAGTACATCATTCCTGTAAAGTAAGGTTGAATTTGCTTATGTGTTTTCAGAGCAGAAGATGAAAATGTGATTTTCCCATAGGGTTTAATGTTAAACCATGTTCCGTGCTGGCGGCTATGTTTTTGTTGGATCAGAACAAAATGAGCAATTGTTGTTAAGGACCTTCAGTACATCATTCCTGTAAAGTTTGGTTGAATTTGCTTCAGTGGTTTCAGACGCAGAAGATGAAAATGTGATTTAACCCATAGGGTCCAAAGTTAAACCTAAGTTCCGCGCTGGTGGCCAGGTTTTCTGTCGGATCGGAATGAAATGAGCTATCTTTGTAAAATCCCTTCCATACATCATTCCTGTAAAGTTTGGTTAAATTTGCTTCAGCGGTTTCAGAGCTGAAAATGAAAATGTGATTTTCCCATAGGGTCCAATGTTAAACCATGTTCCGCGCTGGCGGCCATGTTTTTTTGTCGGATCGGAACAAAATGAGCAATTGTTGTTAAGGACCTTCAGAACATCATTCCTGTAAAGTTTGGTTGAATTTGCTTCAATGGTTTCAGAGCAAATATGAAAATGTGATTTTTCCCTTAGGGCCAATGTTAAACCATGTTCCGTGCTGACGGCCATGTTTTTTGTCGGATCGGAACAAAATGAGCAATTGTTGTTAAGAACCTTTAGTACATCATTCCTGTAAAGTTTGGTTGAATTTGCTTCAGTGGTTTCAGACGCATAAGATGAAAATGTGATTTAACCCATAGGGTCCAAAGTTAAACCTAAGTTCCGCGCTGGTGGCCATGCTTTCTTTCGGATCGGAATGAAATGAGCAATCTTTGTAAAATCCCTTCCATACATCATTCCTGTAAAGTTTGGTTAAATTTGCTTCAGCGGTTTCAGAGCGGAAAATGAAAATGTGATTTTCCCATAGGGTCCAATGTTAAACCATGTTCCGCGCTGGCGACCATGTTTTTTTTTGTCGGATCGGAACAAAATGAGCAATTATTGTTAAGGACCTTCAGTACATCATTCCTGTAAAGTTTGGTTGAATTTGCTTCAATGGTTTCAGAGCAGAATATGAAAATGAGATTTTCCCTTAGGGCCAATGTTAAACCATGTTCCGTGCTGGCGGCCATGTTTTTTGTAGGATCGGGACAAAATGAGCAATTGTTTTTAAGAACCTTTAGTACATAATTCCTGTAAATTTTGGTTGAATTTGCCTCAGTGGTTTCAGACGCATAAGATGAAAATGTGATTTAACCCATAGGGTCCAAAGTTAAACCTAAGTTCCGCGCTGGTGGCCATGTTTTCTGTTGGATCGGAATGAAATGAGCAATCTTTGTAAAATCCCTTTCATACATCATTCCTGTAAAATTTGGTTAAATTTGCTTCAGCGGTTTCAGAGCGGAAAATGAAAATGTGATTTTCCCATAGGGTCCAATGTTAAACTATGTTCCGCGCTGGCGGCAATGTTTTTTGTCGGCTCGGAACGAAATGAGCAATCTTCGTAAAAGACCTTTAGTACATCATTCCTATAAAGTTTGGTCAAATTTGCATCAGTAGTTCCAGAGGAGAAGATGAAAATGTGATTTCCCCATCCCATAGGGTCCAATGTTAAACCATGTTCCGTGCTGGCGGCCATGTTTTTTGTCGGATCGGAACAAAATGAGCAATTGTTGTTAAGAACCTTTAGTACATCATTCCTGTAAATTTTGGTTGAATTTGCTTCAGTGGTTTCAGACGCATAAGATGAAAATGTGATTTTTTATCATAGGGTCCAATGTTAAATCTAAGTTCCGCGCTGGCGGCCATGTTTTTTGTCGGATCGGAATGAAATGAGCAATCTTTGTAACGGACCTTTAGTATATCATTCCTATACAGTTTGGTAAAATTTGCTTCAGTTGTTTCAGAGGAGAAGATGAAAATGTGAAAAGTTTAACGGACGGACGACGGACGACGGACGCCAAGTGATGGCAATAGATTACACTGACCCTTTGGGGCAGGTGAGCTAAAAATGAAACTGTTTACATAGGTATCAATTAAAAAAACAACAAATTTACACATTTGTTTTATTTGGTTTTACTTATTGCAACCATCTGTTCGCTTCTTTTAACAAAGTATTTGAGAACCGAACCGTCAATCCAAAACAAATAATCAAAGGACAATGGCAACATCGGAAATACAACTAAACAGAGATACAACATGAGTGCGGCACAGAAAAGAAGAATGAAGATGAACAACACGAACCCAATAAAAAACCATAGGTGAGATCAGGTGCGCCGGTAGAGTAAGCATCTCCTACTTCTTATCCGACCCTCCGTGTTGAACATGTCAAATCCGGTAGTAAAGTAAAATCCGGTAGAGGAAACAAGAAGTAAGATTTAAAGGGAAAATCTGTTGTCATCTCGGAAACAAATATCCCATAGTGGTCCACAAGATGGTGATAGCGACCGTAAAACTTCTCTAGTGAAGGCTTCAAGTTTTGGGTAACATACCCTTGTTTTAGTAGAATATTTGTGAGCAACCGGGTTCTATCAAGAAAGTCACTGTATTGTACAAAGGATGTTGAATAGCGAATGAGCTCTGAGATGTTAACTCCGTATGCCGGTGCTGTTGCGATGTTGCTACAAAGAAAAGGAAAGTTAACTATTGGAAAAGTGAAGTCGTCGCGTTTGTCGTACAGCTTAGTTTGAAGTCTACCTCTGTTGTCAATATCAAGAAATGAGGCCGAGGTGGAGGTGTCTGTATTATCCTTAATTTCAAGCTCTTTTGGATAAATCAGATGAAGAAAATCACCAAAGCGACGGTTGTTTAGTGTCAAAATATCATTTATATAACGGAAGCTAAAATTGAAGGATTGGGACAGTTTTTTTATCTTTATTTTGAGGTAGCCTCATAAAAGTGGAAAAATAGATCGGCTAGGAGAGGTGCACGGTTTTATCCCATAGGAATTCCGATAGTCTGTTAAAAAACAAGTCCTCCAAACTGGACAAATATATTGACGCTCAGAGACTCTAACATTTTAATCACTTCAGAAATGGTAGTGTTAGTGTGGAGAAGTCGGAAGTTTTAATACTATTACAGTGTAATAATGATCTAGAGTACAAGATGTCAAGTAAATTTTTGGAGTTTTTCAAAATCCAACTTGGCTGTGCATATTCTTTTCATAATTTAAAAGTTAAGCGTTATATAGTATACGTGTTCAATGATTAATTGCTATTTTTTTTAATCTATGTCGCGTGATATTCCAAACATTCAAACTTTAACATATTTTCATTTAAAATGTAGGTTTCAATATTTACAACAAAATATAAAGTGTGACAGTTAATAAACATAAACAATACTGGAGCAAGTCGACAATGTGAAGTAATGAACCCTACAACAACAACAAAAATGGTCCTATTTCGGTTCTTCCTTTTCAAGTACATTGGCGAATCCAAAGGGGTTTCCTGATATCCCATTTTTGTTCTGAAAAAATAATTCGTGCAGTATGTGTGGGAAAAACAAGGATGGCAAAAAATTGACCAGGAAAAAAAAATTTTTCTGGAATCCCATGCAATGAAATAGACATATTTTTATAATAAAGAAATACACATTTGTTATAATGAAATATACATCTTGCTCATGATTTGTATTTGATAACACCCCCTTCTATCATCACTCAAGACATCTACATGTATATTGCATATGATTGACGTACGATTGATTGACGGATAACACCCAGATCGTGCACATTGTTTGTTGAGGCCGTAACTAGAAACGCTCATGTGTTTCGAATTTCGCTGCATTTGCACTAACTATACAAAAATTTTCAAAACGGTTACATGTATTTGTTTTGGATGACTAATCATTTCATATTGATGTAACTCTTGGTAAAATACATTTTTTACGTAAGAAAAAATCCTTAAATTCACATTTACAGCCCTTGATAAACAATAAATGGATATGGAGTAAGTACACACTGTCAGGTAAATTAGCTACTATAAATACATGGTAAAACCGAGCATGGAACAACGCTTTTATTGTTCTTCTTCATCATGAAGTCACCATGAGGCCTTCAACTATGAGCTTTTTACCCCAAGCGACCGGGCAGGCTGCAGGTCGACGGATGGACGGACAACACAAAAAAAAACTAGATGTCTTGTAAAATAGATTGATTTCGGAAGCACGTAAACATAGTATGTAAAAATTGTTGAGAAATATCTTGTATTTACATTTATGAGACAATTAGCAAACGAATACCGAGACAAAAAGATAGAAGGGGTATTCTTAAATTGTAAGTCCAAAAAACATAGCACCTCAGATGTAACAAAGATGGGGACAACATAAAAAAGACAAAAGAAATAAACGAGAAAGAACATGAACGCAATGTAAATGAAGTACATTTGTGTACTAGCAAAGTGAATCCCAATAAACACTGGAGATAGAGTAAACATAATCTGCTCAATGCGTGGCACCTGCCACAGAGCCAGATTAAATGTGGTGAAAATATCTGCCGAGTAGCTAATTGGTAAATATCATTTTCTTACACTTAGACAAAACAAATTTGCAATCCACGGTGATGTTATTTTGAACAAAGGTGAAAGTTGTAAAAGCAGCTATTAATCTCCTCGTATAGGCACAATATCAAGGACAAACATCATCTACGAGACAAAACTAAAATAAAACTGTGATATTAAAGACAACACAGAAAACAAAAGAACTGATGGAGAAAGTGTGAACCTTCACTGAAAAACGGAAGAGTAAGCATGATCTAGTCCACCCGTGGCAGCCGCCACGCTTCAAATGAAAAATCCCATTTTGTCAGGACCGATGTTTGTCAGTTCGTTAATAAACTCAGGATCTACTAAGAAATGTCTATTCTCATTTGCAAGATAGAAACGTTGTAACGATTTGCTAAATCATTGTAACGACCGTAAAACATCTGAAAAAACCTTATAAGTTACATCCTATCATTAAAAAGCTTCAGAGTAAATATGAAACTACTCCCACGTACATAAACTTAGAAATCTTACGAAAATAGCCACATTTGACTTGCATAAAAAACTGCGATTATTTGTTTTTATTCCTAAGTATGTTTTATAGTTATGTATAAATTTTAAAGCTTAAGACGTTCAAAAATCTAATTCACAAAAAGTGCGGAATTTCATACTTGACGTGTACAGATTGCTGAATAACAAAAAGAAAAACGCAGAGAATTGTACGGATTTTGGCAATAGTAATTATTTCTCTATCCTTGTTTTTTTTTTTTTTTTTTTTTTTTTTTTTTTTGTTT
>MJUU01042392.1:15550-51762 GCA_002080025.1 Modiolus philippinarum
TATTATTTGATTTTAATGCTGCTGATGAGAGGTTACTCCTTGAAACACGTGTACAGCATAACGAAATTTACTGTTTTTCTGCAACTTCGGTATTTTTGTATTTTTTATCGAATCGGAACGAAATGAGCAATCTTTGTAAAGGATCTTCTATACATCATTCTTGTATAGTTTGGTTGAATTTGCTTCAGTGGTTTTAGAGAAGATATAAATGTGAAAAGTTAATGGAGGGATGGACAATGGATGCCAAGTGATGGCAATAGCTGACACTGACCCTTCGGGTTAGGTGAGCTAAAAATAATTAAATCGAATCCAAATAGTTGGTGCTTAATGGCAATGTGTACTAAACATTTTGTGAAAGTTTCAATGAATTTCATCAAGTAGTCTAGGAGAAATCGTCACCACAAAGTAAGTACCCTGTGGTGCACAGACGGACACCATGAACAATATATATAATAAATACAAGGACTTTTTTTTTTCAATTATATAAAAGGGTATAACTTCTACAAAAAATATTTGACCAAGACTCATCTTTGAACTCATTTGAAGTATTCTTCAGCTACAGGTACTGTATGGATAATACATCAATAAAATGAGCAATAAATTACTAGAGTGCTTACAAGGTAAATGTCCCATTGCCGAATGGAGCTGGCATATTCCCATAATATGTTTTGACAGGTGCAAAGAAAGTTTGCTATATGACTATTATATAATATTTTGTAAAAATCAGCTGCCCTGCTCCAGATTTAACAGCCTCGGGAAGGCAGGCTGGCTGGTATTTGAAACTCTGTTGACAGCCCATCATGAGGAACATATCATATCTATAGATGATCTTGTTAAATTGTGTCCATATTTCAAACTATAATGGTATGGTGTATATTGCTGCGACATCAATACTCCTATAGAGCAATATGGTGTGGTTTATCCTCATGTCTTGTACATAAATCTAAATTAAATTCTGCTATCCTTTCCAAACAAGACAAAACAAAAACACGATATCAAAACAAAACAATTTATTAAATAAATTCTATTTTTTATGATATAAATATATCATCAGCAGTTCTGTAATCCTTGACACTTAAAACTGGACGGAAACTGACCAAGAAAAAAACACAATATAAAAATACAACTTTAACATAGAAATAAAGAAAAAAAAAAACACCATCAACAATATTTTTTTCAAAAATCTAAACATTTATCATTATAATTCATAAAATAAATAAAATATTATCTATCACATTTTGACATTCTGTTGAACAGTTTAATTAGGCAAAGTTGAAGGAATGTATATTATATTTTTCACAGCAAGAGAAATATGACTGGATTGTCTACCTTGTCACATAACAAAAATTGTATATTTAGCACTTATAAATACATTTACCCATCCTCATTTTCTCTTTGTTTTTCTATTTTTACATGTACTTTCTGTAATACATGTTTCAATGACAATAGGAAAGTTTCAATATAACGAAAAAAATAAAACATAAAATCAACCCTTTCATATTCTCCTCGACTACACATAATTTTACTAGACAAGGACATAATCTGTTTTAACTCGTTTACAATATCTTTGTCAATTTTAATATATCAAATTTATCACAAATAAACTTTGTCTCCTTTAGGCGATTTTGAAATCTTGTAAGTTTTTTTCAAAAGTTCTTGTTATAAATAAACAAAATAATCAAAGTCAGCACACACTCCAAATCACTAATAATTTCTAATGGTAGCTGACAGGCCTCTGAGAGCCCATCTGTATGCTGATATTCCTTCTTTCTTCACATCCATTTCAAATATTGGTTGATGTGCAGCGATCCTGGAAGCATACACTGGACAGGAATAAATCTCTGCTGCTTTAGAAGGATCCTGTTGATTAGCCTTATCTGTTATCTGGCAGCAAGTAAGATGTACCACAGGTAGAGCCACACAGGCTTGTTTGGGTGGGGAATCCATCAATTCCAGTACTGTCTTGTCCCATGCACAGCCCCATAGATGTATACCATAGACATACATACCCTCAACTGGTGGCTCACGGATCTGTAACAAAAATTCATATTTCATTTTGTGTTTAATATGGATAGTTGTGATTTTGGGATTTTGGATCTAGGATTTTTATCTTTCTCACATTTTACTTTAGTCTTCATTTTGCCAATGTATTCAATAAGGTAACTTTGAGTAATCATGTGATATGAACAGAATGCAGCAGTAAGGTCATTTTATCTTTTGTGAGATAAATACAGTGTTGCAAATAATTATATTAAATAAAAAAAATATACATATTGGTTGTAAAAAAATGTATTCCAAAGGTGTATTGTTTATAGAAAACTTATCTATATCAAAGCCAGAATGGTTGGTATTCGGTAAAACAGAAAATTTCCTACGATTTGACCAGGTGATGTGTATCATTCAAAATGGTTGTCATGTATCAGAATTAATTAGTTTGATTGTCTTAATTATTATGGTTAAAATGATTCTGGCATTATCCTTGTTGAATTAAACTGAAGTAACAAAATATTATTATGTAAATGGGCATTTTAAAATAAAGATTAAAAGTAACAAAATATTATTCTGTTTAATGGGCATTTTAATATAAAGATTAATAAATTATTTAATTAATAAATTATTTTCATGTACTTCTAAAGAAAATAAAGAAGAATGCAGATCATCAAGACCATTTTGTGAGCTATTACTAGTACTGTAAAATGTTCAAATGCCTCTAACAGGTTTTGATGAATTTGAGGAATATTGTTGCAATCAGTGAAATTTCAGGAAATGGATTAATTATATGTTGCATAGTATTTGTAAAACTTGAAATTGAGATCGTCCTAGAATTGTAGTAAGAAACTGTAAGGTCGTGATAGAATCTTGGTTTCTTTGTGATGATAGCATAGTAAGGTTGTGATGAAGCCAGGATAGTCGTGGTAAGGACTTGATGGTCGTAGTGAAGTCGTGGCTTAGTCGTAATTAGATCGTAGTTGGTTCATAGCATGATCGTGATTTCATCTTAGTATCGTCATGGTAACATCATAGAAATGTCAAAATTTTGCTGAATATACCACAACTTCTCACGACCATTTAATCTTGCAGGTTGTAGTAAGTCATCATGGTCATGGCCTAGTGTGACACGAGTATAAGATTAAGTCTGATTTGTCAGACTGACATAAATGTACTTCACATGTCCTACATCTCTATAAGTTATGTCTGAGTTGACAGATTGACATAAATGTACTTATATGCCTATGTATCTAGGAGTTATGACTGTGTTGACGAATTGACATAAATGTACTTTTTTATGTCATTTGTCTCTAGAAGTTAAGTTTGATTTGACAGATTGACATGTCCAATGTCTCTAGGAGTTATGTCTGAGTTGACAAATTGACATGTCCAATGTCTCTAGGAGTTATGTCTGAGATAAAAGACTGACATGTCCAATGTCTCTAGAAGTTATGTCTGAGTTGACAGCTTGGCATGTCCAATGTCTCTAGGAGTTATGTCTGAGTTGACAGATTGACATGTCCAATGTCTCTAAGAGTTATGACTGAGGTGACAGATTGACATGTCCAATATCTCTTGGAGTTAAGTCTGAGTTGACAGATTGACATGTCCATGTCTGTAGGAGTTATGTCCGAGTTGACAGATTGACATGTCAATGTCTCTAGGAATTATGTCTGAGTAGACAGATTGACATAGATATACTTACATGTCCTACATCTCTAGGAGTTATGTCTGAGTTGACATAGCTATACTTACATGTCCTACATCTCTAGGAGTTATGTCTGAGTTGACAGATTGACATAGCTATACTTACATGTCCTACATCTCTCGGAGTTATGTCTGAGTTGACAACAATTTGATCAAAGTATCCCGATCTATCTCCACAATGATTTCTGATATAGTCTTGCTTCAGTATAGCTATCAGGGCCTGGGGTCTAAAGAACTGGCCTAGGGTCCAAACTGGTACTTTAGACCTTGGCTGCAAAATAAAAAAAATGTGAATGTAAATCAGGAAGACATTTATAACATAAAACAGAGTTAGCCCTATGCAACAACTGAAGGAAAAACAAAAACAATACTTGGTTTTGATACCTTTGATGAAACATGACAATTCAGAATTGATAAGTTGTAGAATATCCCCCCCTTCTGTTTGGATATGACTGTACCATGTAATTGATTAATTTAATTTTTTTTAAGTTTCTGGATTCCTGTGGAAATTTCAGGTTAATAGTTTTTATGGCCAGATCTGTTTGTTAGCATTTTTATGGAATGACTTCAATTTTTTTGTCTATAGGACAATAATTGTCATTGACCATTATTACAATGATCTTTTATATAGTCATCATATCATATTTCATTAAAAAATCAGAAATGGGGGAGGGGCCTACATTGGCCTATTGAAATGGCCATCTGTTGTATAAAAAGTCCACATAACATACAGTTTAGATTTTTGAAATCAGTAAAACAAGTGTACTTACCAATCCTATCAACTTTTCCAATGCTAAACTTCTGGCTAACAAACCATCCCTGTCCTTATCTCCACTAAGCCAAGCCGCTACAGACATGGTAAGGGGTGGGGCTGCACTTCCTGCCATCTGACACCATACCTGGGGAATTCTCATATGATACAGATCATCGGCTGCCGACACAATCTGTTCTGATAGGTTGTCTCCAAAACTTTCTGTTTCACATGCATTCTTTATAGCCTTCAATCATATAAATACCAATATTAACAATTTGTTTTTGTTCAGCATCTTACCTTAGTTTTGGAAAAAGAGAAAGTAAAATTACTTGTAAAATGCATATACTGTCCATCAACTATATTAGTATCACTTAAATCCACGTAGAAAGCTTTGCAAACCTCATTAGTGATGTCACAAAATCTAATTCACATACTGGTATGCAAATTAGCATATTTGGTTGGCAAAGTCAGAATGAGACAATTTTTTAACAATGTAAAAGAATTTTTGATCTTTTGTAAATTTTTTATCATCCACCTGATTTTGGATCTGTAAAATGCATAATAAACTTCATATTGTATTTTTTCTGACGACTGACTTTAAAAAATTTTCTACCGAAAAATGTATATGCGGTTTTAAAAAATGTCAAAATACTTGACATGTGTATACTTTACAAAAAAGCAAATAATATAGATTTTGAAAATAAATATATTAAAACTAGAGAATGTGTCTGTAAGACAATCCAATCCAAAAGATAACCTCGTATTAAAATGTATGTCAAAGCCACTTAATTGTCATTAATTGGGCAGTACTCATCAAGGCAATGAATTTGATGAAATATCATTGTCCTATAATGTGTAGTTGTTGAGAAATGGACTTTAACACAAAACTTAACCAAAGTCACTAAAGTGTAAAATGTAGGTCAAAGCCACCTTGTTTTCAATGATTTGGGTAGTACTCATCAAGGCAATTACTTTGATGAAATATCATTGTTCTATAATGTGTAGTTGTTGAGAAATGGACTTTAAAAGCAAAACTTGACTAAAGTCACTGAAGCGTAAAATGTAGGTCAAAGCCACCTTATTGTCAATGATTTGGGCAGTACTTATCAAGGTAATTAATTTGATGAAATATCATTGTCCTATAATGTGTAGTTGTTGAGAAATGGACTTTAAACACAAAACTTAACCAAAGTCACTGAAGCTTAAAATATAGGTCAAACCCACCTAATTGTCAATGATTTGGGTAGTACTCATCAAGGCAATTTGATGAAATATCATTGTCCTATAATGCATAAGTGTTGAGAAATGGACTTAAACATAAAACTGAACCAGAGTCACTCAAGCATGAAATATAGGTCAAAGAGTCAAACTACATAGTGAACTATGTAGTACTATCAAAGATCTATGTACTGACCTATTATCATTGTTCTACCTCTTACAGTTTCTGAGAAATCGACTTCAACACAAAACTTAACCGGACATGTGGACGGACAAGGGTAACACTATATTCCCCTTCCACATTCATGGGCGGGCATAAAAATTACAGCCTGTAAAAGTGTAAACATTCCAGAATTTCGACCGAAAGGAATCATCAAGATATCTCAATTAACAATATCATTTGAGTGAATTGAAACTGAATTTCTTATGCCTCTTATCAATTATCACTTTTTTCTTGCCAACCAAATTTACTTTTTTGAGGCTGTGACATCAAAGCGAACCGTCCTATATTGCTTGTTTTACAAAAACTATAAATTGTTTATTGAGTCAAACAATGTAAATGTTTATATTTTTGAATTGACTTTTTGGTTCTAACATAGTTAAAGAATTATTTATATATATACTGTTCAGTTTCCACACATTTTGCTGGCATTTCATTATGCTAACTTTTTAGTATCGTAGTAGATCATATACTTATCAATATTTCATATTTACTGTGAATTAGTAAAATTATCGAGTTGCTTTTTGTAAGTGTGAAGAAGAAACGAGGAAATAGACAATAACAGTACATTGACTTGACATAAACTCAATATAAGGGTGAGGCTTAGAAACTGGGGAAAATGCGAGCCCGTGGCGAGCATTTTCACTATTTTGAGGCAAATCATTATATAGAGTTTATGTAAAGTCAATGTTCTGTTATTTTGTTTAACCTGCAACAATAACCAAGTGAATTTTATGTAAAATTTATCGGTAAAAATGTTAATTTAAAAAGTGATATTTGGGATGAATCCATGTTTTCTGGCAATGTCATGGAACAATCTCTATGGAAACACATTGCTGACGTCATTGAGAAAGTGTTATACGGTCAGTGACTGTATATCACTTATATTTATACAGTCAATGTAGTTTACTTATGCAAATAGAGAGATTGCAGTATAAATTAATTGACATTTACTCAATGTTTTTGGATTCATATTGATGCATGCATTAATACTTATTCACTGATTAACATCAACATTAATCACTGACTCACCGTTAGGGTATTCTTTATTTCAGTTCCAAGAGCTGACATAATTTCTATTTCCTTTATGATAAATGTATTAATATTAGGGAATTCTGGGACTTTTGTAGGTTCACCGAGTCGAACAGTCTCGCTTGCTTTCTTTATTCTCTCCAGAACGAAATCCTGAAAAATTAATAAGAAAAAATATGATATTGATATTCTGATTATTTAAATACATTGATTACATGTGTGTTTTGAAAAAAAGACAATTTAAATTCAAATCGAAATTTCAGTCACATGCCCAAAAGATCAAATGGAAAAAACAGTTTTATATTTTAATAATCAAGTGTTGCTAGTGTTAAAACTATCATTTTCCTATCAGTTTCGTATTGAATTTTTTAATCAATATACATCAGTAAAAAAATAATAAGGCAACAATAAATACAAAAAATACGGAAGTTGCATATAAAACAGTAAATTTTGTTATGCTGTACACGTGTTTCCTCTCATCAGCAGCATTAAAATCAATTAATATGGAAAGCCGTAATCCAAAAGTTGTAATAAAAGAAGTACTCATTACCAAATAACATTGACAATACAGATATAAGAATTATATGCAGGATTTTTGTTACATTCTGTATCATTACCCTAAACGAACAGTATACTTCCAAAATAAATTTGAGGTAAAATATATACCCACTACCTACATCCCCATTATCATAAAGAAATTTAAGTCTACATCACATTTCCACCTACTATTCCAAAAATACTGATATTAATTAAAGCCTACCTTTGATGCTATTTTCTGTTATAATAAGATACAAATACAAAAGTAACTGAAAATAAGTTTGGATTCAATATTACTAGTTTTGCTGCATATTTTATAAAAATCTCCATTAAATTTTACCATCAGATTTTTTTGTAAACTTGACTTTAGGACAGGTGAAAAGAGAACTAAAATCATTCCAAATTTAGCTGAAATAGCTATTTTTTTAATCACACAACCATAAAGGTAATCTATTCTTTGCAGATTTGACAACTCTTAAACAAACAGATTTTTTTTCTATTTGACAGAAGTGACCAAGGAATCAAAACTGTACTCTATGTTAAAAAATGGATAACAGGAAGCACCTACAATGGCTGAAAATTATAACAAGAAAGAACTTTTCACAAGGGTTCCAATGAAAACACTCTGTCTAAATCAGACAAATATAAAATTCACCTTTTTTCAGCCTATTTGATATTTTTACACATCTACATATAGTGTTCTTTCTTTGTCTAAAGTTTCATCAAAATCCATCAAGTGGATTAAAAGGAGTTGTGCATACGAGGTAACCTATACATAGGGAATCAATGAAAACTCAAAGTCGAATTATCTCCCCTTCCTGGTTTCTGATAATAATTATATTACTTCATGCACATCTCCATAAAGTGTTCTTACTTTGTATAAAGTTTTATTAAATTCCTTCAAGTGGTTTAAGAGGAGTTGCGCTTACGAGGTAACCCATACATGGGGAATCAACGAAAAGTCAAAGTCCAATTATCTCCCCTTCCTGGTTTTGGACAATAATTATATTCCTTCATGCACATCTCCATATAGTGTCCTTCCTTTGTGTAAAGTTTCATCAAAATCCTTCAAGTGGTTTATCAGGAGTTGTGCTTACAAGGTAACCCATAAATAGGGAATCAACGAAAAGTCAAAGTCGGATTATCTCCCCTTCCTGGTTTCAGACAATAATTATATTCCTTCATGCACATCTCCATATAAAGTACTTCCTTTGCGTAAAGTTTCAACAAAATCCTTCAAGTGGTTTAAGAGGAGTTGCGCTTACGAGNCAAATAACATTGACAATACAGATATAAGAATTATATGCAGGATTTTTGTTACATTCTGTATCATTACCCTAAACGAACAGTATACTTCCAAAATAAATTTGAGGTAAAATATATACCCACTACCTACATCCCCATTATCATAAAGAAATTTAAGTCTACATCACATTTCCACCTACTATTCCAAAAATACTGATATTATATAAAGCCTACCTTTGATGCTATTTTCTGTTATAATAAGATACAAATACAAAAGTAACTATGAAAATAAGTTTGGATTCAATATTACCAGTTTTGCTGCATATTTTATAAAAATCTCCATTAAATTTTACAATCAGATTTTTTTGTAAACTTGACTTTAGGACAAGTGAAAAGAGAACTAAAATCATTCCAAATTTAGCTGAAATAGCTATTTTTTTAATCACACAACCATAAAGGTAATCTATTCTTTGCAGATTTGAAAACTCTAAAACAAACAGATTTTTTTTTCTATTTGACAGAAGTGACCAAGGAATCAAAACTGTACTCTATGTTAAAAATGGATAACAGGAAGCACCTACAATGGCTGAAAATTATAATTACATGCAACAATTTGCAAGGGAACTACACAAGAAAAACATGTATAAGACAAAAGACAAACATAGACAAAGATAGGAACTCGGGACAGCCGGACTTGGTACCAGCACTAAGCAAAAGCCAGCGGTAGGGTTAAACCTGTTTATGGGTACCCAAACCTCTATGCCCTTATAAAGTCTGACTGTGTACCTTTGTGAGTATTTTTGGCACTTTTTGAAGAAGACTGGTACAGATTTCCCATAATTCCACATCTTTTCTGAGTTTGAGGAGAGAAAAGCTAGCTGTAGAGAACACGCCCATATTGACAACACATGGATTATTGCTGTATTTACTGATTCCTGCCAACGCTGGACCTGTAAAAATAAAATTGACAGTCTTGATATCTCATTAACTATTACATGTTTTCATGTTCATTTAAATGGATTCCTATCCCATCTCCATTCTGTGTTTGATGTCTTAATCAGTAACGTGCAAAGACATCAAAGAGAGTGTTGACCCCTAATTTCAGTCTTAACACTGTTACTGTGAGAAAAATCTTGGTACACTTACATTTTCATTTTCAAAAGCTTAAAGATCAAAGCCATTTTATTGTTAGTCCATTTTCTAAAATAGTCAAAGATGTTTGCCGCTTATTGATACAGAAAACCATATTTTTTGAGGTATAAAATGTAAAATATTGAGAAACATTGGATCAAGTTATTTTGTATAGAAGGGAGATTTTGCAGGCTATGAAATGAATTCATCTGAAGGTGAAGCTTTGGAATACTTACCGTCAAATGGAGTAGGAGGTCGTGGAGACATCTTGTGTTGTAGACTTACCATCAAATGGAGTAGGAGGTCATGGAAACATCTTGTGTTGCATACTTACCATAAAATGGAGTAGGAGGTCATGGAAACATCTTGTGTTGTAGACTTACCGTCAAATGGAGTAGGAGGTCGTGGAAACATCTTGTGTTGTAGACTTACCGTCAAATGGAGTAGGGGGTTGTGGAAACATCTTGTGTTGTAGACTTACCGTCAAATGGAGTAGGAGGTCATGGAAACATCTTTTGTTGTATGTAGACTTACCGTCAAATGGAGTAGGAGGTCGTGGAAACATCTTGTGTTGTAGACTTTTGGATGATGGCATTGCATCAAATACTTTGTTGAGTCTGGTAAAAACATACTGGTCATCTCCCAATAAGGTCTATAAAAAAATAAGCAGAATTGTGATTTCATGAAGAAAAATATATTGTTTAATTTTATACCTGATTTTTTGGGCATAAAATCTACAGCTAAGTATAAGAAAGAATAAAGCAAAATTCAGAGCCCCATATTCCATATTTACTAGCACGATATATCTACCCTGTTGTCTGGAGATTTAGATGTCTGTATGCAGACTTATGTTTGTACTCAATCTATTTTTGTACTTTCAAAATTTATTCACTTTCTTGTTTTAACTTAAATACTTCCTAAAAAAATATTTCACAGAAGTCTCAACAATCTTGGTCTGTCATATGAGGTGCACATTTGTTTTTGTTTATAAAGGAGTGTACTTGTATAACCAAATCATAAAGTTTGCAAGATTTTCTGGACTATGCAATTTGTTCCTGTAAACATCAAGTAAAATGAAACACTTTTAATTTGTGTAATTTTGGAAAATGAGCTATCTTAACACCTTTCCTTGTAACCAGGCATCAGACTAAATATTAACTGGATCTGTTGATACAAAACAAAAATATCTTTCATGAAAATATGGTTAATGGTCATCGAACAAAATCTGAAAATGGCTTACATGATACAAATTAACTCATTATTTCTAAACATCTTTGACTTTATTGTCTTCCAAATGTTTAGATTTTATCTGCACTGAAGAGACATAAGTTGTCGAAATGCGCATATGCAGAATCAAAATTCACAGGAACTTCAGTATTTAATTATTTCTAAGCTTTGGAGTATATTTCATATCATTTCAACAGCTATAACCTAAGAAATCATCACAGAAAATAAGATTTATAGTTAAAAATCACGGTATCGATAAACAAGGAGTGGTTGCATGACAAACCAAAAATCATTTTCACAATACAACTCATCATTTCAAAACTTCAGACCAAATTTCAAATCATCCCTAAAGTCAAGAATTCTTTGACTTAAATTTGATTTATAGTGAAAATTTATATCAATAAACAGGGAGTGTTTTTTAAAATTTATATTAATAAACAGGGAGTGGTTTTCTGACTAACTCAAAAATCTTTTAACATCACAACTCATCACTGCTAAGCTTCACTCCTTCAGACCAAATATCAAATGCCCCACTTACATGAGTTAAGAAATCCTTGAAGGGACTTTTGTTCATACTTAAAAATCAAAATACCGCAGCAAACAAAAGTGGTAGTCTAACAAATGCAAAAGTCGTTTTAAATGATACAACTCAACGCTTCAAAGCTTCAAACAATTCCTAAACTTATGACAACAATTTGGTTTACAGTCATGAAAAACAGTAATTAAGTGATCCACCAACAACTTAAAGATCACTTACACAATACAAATCATTATTCCTAAGCTTCAACTTCTAGTCCATGTCATGTCCAAGCTTATACATGTTATACAGGCTAAGAAATCTTTGATGGAAGGGATATGTTGAGGGACAAACAGACAAACAGATGGACAGATAAAGTGAAATCTGCAGGGAACCAGAACATGCAACAAAATATATTACAAGTTGAGCTGTCTACCCCTTAATATTACAAAAACTATCTACCAAATTCAGGCAGTAAAAACATACCTGTTAACTTTCTTAAACCCAATTGCAGGAGATCTCCTGCAATCCAGTTTCAAATTGCGGGAGATTTTGTGTAACGTAATTTCCGAATAAATAATAAATAAGCTGTAATTTCTCAAAATATATTAATTTACACACATACATATTTTTTCTAAATATAATTAAATAATTATATGATACATGTACAAAATTCACACCATGAGAATTAATTATTATCTTAATTTAATCACTCCACAAACGTGTTAGCAATCTTTGGTTAGGTGCAAAGGGGATAAACTACTTAAACCAGTCAAGTTTATTACTTAATAAGGAAATAAATTTAGAAATGTATGCTATGAAGGAGAAATACTGATATTTTTGAAACAGCAAATATTTTCAAGAAATGTAAAAATTCCAATAGACATTGTGAGTATATATAAAAGAGACAGAATTACAAATATGGCTGACCTGTGAGTACAGTTACAATCCCACCTAACCATGTAATGATGATGTAAACTTATTACTGTGAGTACAGTTACAGCCCCCACCTAACCATATAAACTTATTTGACTGATTGAAATAGCATCACACAACACAAAAAGTGTAAAAAGTGTCATACCGGACATCCTTCATCCTGATGTGGCAGTGAAAAGAGAAGTGAAAATTAACATAGTTATTTCCAAATGCAGAGGTATTTGGTTAAACTGAAATTGTGGTGAATTTTAAGCATTCTTTTTTGTCAAAGTGTGCAGTGAAATTAATAACAGATTCAGCGAAACTTGATTTAAGAGGTCACCTTTTGGAAAGGAGTAAAACTGGCCTTTTAAGAGATGTGGCCTTTAAAATGAGGTTTAATTTATCTGAAATATACTATGTAGGGAACTATAAAAGCTGACCTTTAAAATCAGGTGGCTGCTTATTCAAGATGACCGCTGAGGTAAGTTTGACTGTATTTGAATATCTATTTGGAAACCAAATTTCATTGATTTCAGACTATGTTGAATTTTCCAGCCTTTTTTGGTGGCCATTTTGAAAATGGTGGTCAACGAACACTTTTTAACACTGGTTTGGAAGTCGCTATATCAATATCTATTTGGAAACAAAATTTCATTGAAATCGAACAATGTTGAACTTTCCCGCCTTTTTTTGGTGGCCATTTTGAAAATGGCGGTCAACAAACAATTTTAAACACCAGTTTTGAAGTCCACACAGAATGGAAAACATTTTATTAATTTACACTTAACCTTCATCTCCTATAGTTTTGGAAATAAAAGAAGAAAAATATGAAAACTTTGAAAATTCCATGAAAAAAGGGCAATAACTCCTACAAGGGTTTTGGGATTTTCTTCAAAATTTCAGGCCGATTGATCTTGATATGCTGAACCTTTTTGCAATTTACTCTTGACCTCTATCTGTTACTCTTTTTGAAATAAAAAATTAAAAAATGCACAAATTTTGAAAATTTTATGGAAAAAGGGCAATAACTCCAAGACGTTTTTTTTTTTGATTTTCTTCAAAATTGCAGCAATGGTAGATCTTGCGATGCTGATCACTTTTATACCAAGTCAGATTTTTGATATCTGTAACGGTTTTTGAGTTATTTGTAAAAAACAGCAATTTACCCATATGTTCTATTTTTAGTAACAGAAGCCATGTTGTTTGATCTTCGGACTAATTGAACACAATTTTGAAACTGCAATTGGCTCAGCAGTTTCAGAGAAGAAAAAAACCAACAAATAAAAGACAAAAGACAAACATACTTTGGTGTACTTTTTCTCATACAGATACACTATAATACTTTCAAATTTTGGCTTTTTTTATTTTTTGTGACTTCAAACTGTTATACTGAGTCACATCTCATGATGTTACAATGCCAAGTTTTTTTCTAACTTTTGACTTGATGAGTGCCCTGTGGTTGTTTACATGTTGTGATCATCTTCTATTAGTCTTTTTGTTGGACAATGGATGACAGCGGCTGTAAGAACACTTCACCAATTAAGTTAATGTTTGTTGACGATCCCGCATCCATGGATCAACAGGTAAAATCCATGGATCAACAGGTAAAAAGGACATGGATAATATATCATGAGTACTTCATTCAATTACTATTATCTAAATTTATGTTAATTCTAAACCGAAGGATTAACTCCCTCCATCGTAGTTTTGTCCTAAGCCATAATTGATATTGCTGATTATTCAGATTTCATTTGGTTCTATGCATTTTAAACATTTTTTGAAATTAAAGATTTCCTTGGTTTGGGTTCTAGTGCTGCTGATGAGAAATTAATTTCAAAAATGGCCATACAGCTCATTAAAATTATTGCAGTTGGAGTTAACATACAGTTAAACCTGTCTATAGTGACCTTTCAAGGGACAAAGATAAAAAGGTCACTATAGACAGGTGGTCTTTATATACAGGTCCAAGCCATTCTCAGGATTGATGCATCAACTCCCTTAATGAATTGTTTTTAAAGTCATTAGCAATAGCAAGTGCTAGCTCCTTGAGCATTGGACCTGTATAATTCTAAATTCGTCGCTTCGTAGCATATTAAAACTATTCCGCACATAGATCGTTTTTGTCTTTATTCCTGGTGATGCGTCTCGTGTGCTTTTGCGATTCAGGGGCAGTTTTTTAAAGTCATATAACACCTCTGTCAGCCTTTCTTTTACGATAATTCTGTATCTGGGTCTTCCAACCCCAAAATTTTTGTCAATTTCCAATGTCTTAAAGTTTTATCGCTTCCACTTTTGAATTTAAAACGCCATCATTTGAATTTGATTTTTCTTAGCAATTTTGTAAACATTAATCACTCAGGAATGAAAACTATTTTTATCTCATTGATTCTCATTGGGCAATTTCAAAATCTCGTTCACCTACCATGAAATCCCGATGTTTACGATATCAGCTGATTGAAATCTCAATGTACAGGATTTCTGAGTCGTGCGGACGGTTTTTTACAGTCGTAAGTCGCGTTGGACAGGTTGTCGTTATATAGAGGTAATCAAAGTGGGAATTTTCTCGGGAGGGACGAAAAAGGTCGCTATGAGCAGTTTGTCGTTATAGACAGGGAGTCGCTAGTACAGGTTCGACTGTATGTGTTATGGTCTCATGTTCATTTACTCCATATCCTTTCGTAAAATATTCGATCCCACTAGCATCCAGGCACAATTTAAAATGAACTACCCAAGGACATTTGTGGGTAATAAGTCTGGTGGCCAAAATCTTAAATTGTTCCTTGAAGCTCCCAAGGAGCATTTATATCTCACTTATAACCCCCTCCCTCAATATTAAAATTGTTTGACTGAAATTAAACGACTATACAATGTTGTTTTATGTTCAATTTGATGCAAATGCAGCCCTTGACATGATGTATATTTTAGTATTTGAAACATAACCTACATCTCAAATATATTGAGATATCAGACCAAATGTATATATATCACAAAAATTTGACTAAAAATGACAATGAGTTGAATATAGGTTGTTATAGTTTCTTAAATTTGCACAGCAAGTAGACCCTATAGATTTTATTGTTTATAGTATACAAGTAAATTGTAGAAATTTATGGGCACTCCAAAAATGGGTTGAAAACCAATTTTCTTCAAAATTGAAGGATTCAGTAAACCATTTCTATTCAAGCAATATTTATTTTATCTGTAACAGTTTTGCACTATATGAAAAAAGCAGAAATTTTCCCATATGTTACTTTTTAGCAACAGCAGCCACTTTTGTTAGTCTTTAGATTCTTAATTTGGCTACAATTCAATATTTTACGAAAGTATATGGAGTAAATGAACATGAGACCATAACACATATGTTAACTCCAACTGCCATTATTTTAATGAGCTGTATGGCCTTCTCGTAAATTTATTCCTCATCAACAGCACTAGAACCCAAACAAAGGAAATCCATAATTTCAAAAAATGTTTAAAATGCATAAAACCAAATGAAATCTGAAACAAGAGAAGGGGCAGTCGGAAACGACAGCTAATCCCCTCGCCCCTTTTATTGAATGTTTGTCTAGTATTATAAGTACATTGTATATCATTCAAGATCTGGCTTCTTACTTAAATCGGAGCCAGTCATGCAAGAAATGTAGTGACCTTATTTCAATAAGGAGCCTCATACCTAAAGCATATGCATCTACTGGTGAAAACTTAATCTTCTACAAGTTTCTGTATCTAAAATCCAGACTGTAACACAAACTTTAACCTAAGTCACTCATGCATGAAATGTAGGTCAAAGTGACCTAATTTTTATCTGGAGCTTTGCAACTTTACAAGACCCATCTACATACAAACTATCATTCTTCTACTAGTTGAAGTATCTAAAATCCAAGCTGTAACACCAACTTTAACCTAAGTCACTCATGCATGAAATACATTTCATGCATGAGTGACTTAGGTTAAAGTGACTCAAAGTGACCTCTACATACAAAATATTATTCCTCTATGAGTTGTAGTATCCCAGATCTGGACTCTCACAAAAACTTTAACCTAAGTCACTCATGCATGAAATGTAGGTCAAAGTGACCTATTTTACATCTGGAGCTTCATAACTTTATAAGTGCATCTGCATACATAATATTATTCCTCTACAACTGGACTCTTACAAAAACTTTAACCTGAGTCACTCATGCATGAAATGTAGGTCAAATCCACCTATTCTATATATCAACCTCAAGTACTCTTCAAGATGCATCCATGGACAAAACATTGTCCATCTACGACTTGTTATTCAAAAGATATATGGTCTTCAGTTTGAACGGACNTAATCCTTCGGTTTTTGAATTTACATAAATCTAGATAATAGTAATTGAACAAAGTGTACACATGAGATATTATCTCATGTACAAGTACACCATATCTAAGAAAAATAAATCTACATATATTGGAAATATTTCAGGCTAAGCTTTCCCGACTGAAGGATGGACAAACAGACGCAAAGTGATGGCACCAGCTCACATGGCCTTTCAGGCCAGATAAGTTTAAATTCAACAAATCAAAGAAATATAATTAAATTGAGATAAAATAAGTCAAGTATGAGTAACATAATATCATTCAAATAAACACTGACATGACTGAGAACAGAAAACAAGAATTAACTCCTAGTAAACCTTTTATACATTACATTTTTTAATTATCATTTCAGAGAAAATCTAAGTAGTTAATATTGTCAGTAATGTAATAAGATATTTATCAGAAAGACCAGAAACCTAGATCTAGAGTCATTCATTAAATTCATTTGTTTGTGAGATATATATACAATACTGTGTGTACAAGATTTGGATATATGTTGAAGTATTTGAAATCTACATGGATTTTTCTTGATACCTGGAATTCTTTAAGTTTGTTAGGAATCTGCCAATATAACCAGAAACATACAATGAATCAATTTATTTCAATGTCAACCTTCCTTGATAAAACAGGACTGGTATTTAACAGGTTTTGAAGCCAATGAGATTTGATCCAAATTCTTTAATAAGACAGGATTTTAGCTATTTTTATAATTGATAAGACTGACCCATTCAGCAACATTTTATATGTCAAAATGAAAGGAAATGGTGCAAATGTCAAGGAGACAACATCCCATCTCCAGGTTAAAATGACCCATTGTAACAAAGCATCTAGGAGTCAACGTACAGTCTTCAAAACAGTGAGGAACCTCACACCATATAACAAGCCCTAAATAGCCCAAAAAAGTGAATAAATCAATGGAATCCAATATATTTGAATAATTTTTTCTGGTTTAAATTTCTGTTATTTTTCTTGCAGCATATTGTACTTGATTGAGGTAAACCAAGGACTGGTCAAGGGACTACCAAACACATGATTAATGGATAAATGGTTTACTAGATACAAAACAGAACAGTGTAAAAACAATAACAATGGTAGACCATTATATCATGGATTATTTGGTCTCTCATATGGTGGGGATGATTTGTAAGCTGAAATGAAATATATCATATCATTGTGGTAATTTGCATCAACATTAACTAACATCAGCAAAAATTTACACAGGCATCCCAACTCCACATCTCCTATTTGTGAGACAATTATGATGCCCAACAGTGACAATTGTATATATGGAAGCTAAATTTTCTTGCTTTCTTTGTAAGGACCTGGTCTAAGGTATACTCATAAACACAAGTATAGAGATCCCCAAATAAATGGACTGTTTTGTGAAGCATCAGCCATAACTTGTGTTTAAATATTAAGATTATGACGTAAATGGTTCATGTGTCAAAAGCTGCACATCCTTCCTTGGTGTCTGATGAAATTTGGAATTTACCATTAAGATGATGTAAAAATGATTTTGAATAGTTTATTGATAATAAATAAAATAAAATCAGTAACATCTATGCTGCAAATGTGCAAAATGTGTCACTTTTAATAAGGGGAGATAATTATATAGAAATATATAGAGAAAAATCACATTTTCATGATTTTTTTTTTTAAGGTAACCCTATTTTTTCATTCTTATTTCCTAAGTGATTTATTACACACACTATATACTAAATTATAAAACAAACAATATCTATATAGGGTAAATTAAAGTCATCCAAAAATATAAATTTATGACGGGAGAGGATGTATTAAATTTCTTATTCATATTTTAAGCACATTTTATGTTTTGAAACAGACAACAAGCATAACACACATATTTTACATAAAGTGTGTCCTGACCCCTCTCCTTCCATAAAATAATTGCTGCAACAACTGGTACTCAATACATCTTCAAATTGAAATTGGTTTATAAAATTTAGTTCTTGAAAAAAATATATTATAAATTTCAGGCTTGAAATGTTTGACAAGTTTTCAGGTTACAAAAGTAACACATGAAAGATCGACATCAACACTAAATAAAACATGTAGAACACCTAATCATTATGGTCAAATTATCAAAGAATTTTCCTCTATAACTCATAATTTGTGTTATTAAAATTGATCACTCGTTTCAAATATTCATAAAATGACTATTTAATCAAGTAAAAGCATGCATTAAATCAACCATGACTTTTGAATTCACATGTAAGTATAATGTGCTTTTCATGCTGGTGTGACTCACTCACTGTGTGACATGTAATAAAATAATTATAATACCTCTACACTGGGGTGTATATGGCATCCTTCAGGGACATCCAGGGTATGTGGACTAATATTCATCTCCAAGGCTTGTATTAATGTGTTCAGTCTTACATTGGGGTTGAAAAAGGCTGCAGGATGTTTGTATTTCACTGAAAGCAGAAAAATTATACACAAGATTAAAAACAAAATAATATGTAAAATATTTTAAGATCTATTTGTGATTTAATTTGTTATTTTATTTTATTTTTTAATCATTCCAAATGTAGTTGTAGCATTCATTTTCATTGGTCAACGTCATGAATAGCAAATGGATATATTTTTCGATATTTCCGTTTGCCCATTACTCCGATCCACAAAAATATATAGCAGCAATTAAAGATGTCGTTAACATGGATCATGCAGTTTTTTACGTACAAAATTGGAATTATAAGGACTAAACACTGATTTTTAGGAAATTATGTATGTATAAACTCCAGCAGATTACTCACAAACTTTACTTAAAAGTCCTTCAGACTTTATTCAGTTTGTGAGCTGCAGGAGTTTATACATAGATAATTTCCTAAAAATGAGTGTTTAATCTTATATTATTCCTTCAAGGGCACATATGCAATTCTAAAAACAGAATTTTCTGTTGACATTGTATCTCTTTACTGAAGGTCAATACTTCAGATTAAATGATGGAAATTAGAAATTTAAAGCTGGTCGAAAAAACTGTTATTTAATCTTAGAAATTTATCAAAATAGCAGATATTGAGATTTTGATGGGTTTCCCATACCAACTTCTCATATTTATGTCACCCAGGCCATCATTTTCTCGTATTTATATAAAAAATTCTCTCATTTTATAATTGAGAATGTTTTGCTTTTAAATTCCAAAGTTTAGTGAACAATATACTTACATCTCCTTTCTTCAAAATCTTTCTTGACAGCATTAGGTGACAGCCAATAGTCAACTAGTGCACTGACAGCCTGCTGGTCATATGGATCAGTCACATGACTTCCATAAATAATCTAAAAATAACAAGATCAGTCACATGACTTCAAGAGATAATCTCAAAATAACCAGATCAGTCATATGACTTCAAAAGATAATCTTAAAAAAAACAAGAAGCTCTCAAGAGCCTGTATCGCTCACCTGGGTCCTGCAGCACTATAATTCCCAATTGATAGTCCATCTTTTGTGGTGTATGTACATAAAAATCAGAAACTTTTTATAAAATTTAATTAAAATTGTTCAAGCAGTTTCAGAGAAGATTTTTGAATGCAGTTTCCAAACTTAAGGGGCCTATGTTAATCTACGTTCCCTGCTGGCAGCTATTTAACATAAAACTTTGAAGAGGGTCACATAAGGACTATCATATCAAAATTCTACTGAAATGGTTCAAGCAGTTTCAGAGTTGAAGATCTTTTTATGCATTTCCCACTGGGTCCAATGTTAAACTAAGTTTTGCTATAGTGGTCATGTTGAAAGACGGAGCATCATTCATGTCATGTTTGATTTAAATCCATTCAGCAGTTCTATAGAAGATCTTTGTATGCATTTCCCATAAGGTCCAATGCTGTCGGTCATGTAAGATGACAGATTGGAACCAAAGTAACAACACTTGGTCAGCACTTCATAAGCATCATTCATGCCCAATTTGGTTCAAATCCATTCAGTGGTTTTCAAGAAGAAGTTCTTTGTATGAATTTTCCCATTAGGTCAAATGGTAAACTAAGTTTCCCGCTGGCAGCCATCTTGGAAGCGGTCGGAAAACTTGAATGTGTTGAATAAAATATAGTCCTTAACTTGCTGAACATTTTTGCAATTAAAACTTGACCTCTATCTCAAAGAGTTTTTGAAATATAGGACAAAAAGTAAAAAATCACGAAAAATTTGACCAATAAAGGACCACAACTCATATATAGGTACTTGGATTTTCTTCAAAATATCCATTTGGGTAGATCTTAACATGCTGAACATTTTTGCAATTTAAACTTAACCTCTATCGGTTATAGTTTTTTAATAAAAAATAAAAAACATTCAAATTTTGAAAATTTTAAGGAAAAAGGGCAATAACTCTTAGACGGGTCCTCAGATTTTCTTCAAAATTTCAGCATGGGTAGATCTTCTCATGCTGATCATTTTTACTTCACTTCAGATTGTTGATATCTGCATCGGTTTTTGAGTTATTGGCAAAAAACTGCAATTTACCCCTAGGTTCTATTTTTAGCACTGGCGGCCATGTTTTTCATCGGATCATAATAAAATGAGGATCGTTTGTACAGGACATGTCATAGATGATTACTATAAAGTTTCAAACCAATCCCTCCAGTAGTTTCAGAGGAGAAGATTTTTTAAAGTGAGCTAACGACGGACGGACAGACGGACGGACGACGGATGCAAAGTGATGGCAAAAGCTCACCCTGGCATAGCCAGGTGAGCTAAAAATAAGATCAGTCACATGACTTCAAAAGATAATCTAAAAATAAAAAGATCAGTCACATGACTTCAATAGATCTAAAAATAACAAGATCAGTCACATGACTTCAAAAGATGGTCTAAGAATAATAACATCAGTCACATGACTTACATAGATAATCTAAAAATAACATCTAGTAAGTGTTATTACAACCATTGACATTTCTGTGAAATTCCCAATCTTGATTTTATTTAATGGATCATCAACTACATGTCTTCTTTATTAGGCTTTCAAATAGTTTTTCATGGCTTATACAGCTTGTTACATCATAGTTACACACAAACTGTTACATTAGAGACTCACATTGATCGTAGCAAATTGTTGAAAATATTAGATTTGTGCTTTGTGCATATTCTACAGAGCATGTTTTTAATACTGGCACATTTGCATCTGATCTGTTGTTTTGTAGGCATTGTTGCATTGTTTGGTTTACCATGTAGATATTGCTCTTACCTCACTCATCATATATCTTAGTCCAGTCCAGGATGTAGCTCTGGTCATCTGTGATCCATCAGGAGCTGTACAATACAATGGGTCCTTAAATTCTGACACCAAGTTTGTCAGTGACTCCTACAAAGTGTAATGATAATGTATTAACATGTGTCCTCTTCATTATAAAACCCTTAACAACTCCAAAAAAGCTTGAAATAGTGCACAATGCAATACCATGCACCCTAGATACATAGATACCTTTAGAAATTTTGGCTATAAGTGGCCATGTTTTTGTCAGATCTGAAATGTGCAACCTTTTAAAAAGACCTTCAAATAAAACACTCCAGCAAAACTTGTTGTTCTAATAGGGTCTGTAAGTCTCGTTTCATTTTGGAACTTCTGGGACCAAAATTTGTATCTGGAAGTTGCATTTTAAACAAAAACATATGACATTTAAAGCAAAAAAATTGAACGTCATAATCCCGCAACGTCATATTTTGGCGGGAAACGTTTTTAAATTGCAATTTTATCATGATTTCTCAGTGTCACATGACGAGACTTACAGACCCTATTGCTTTCATTAACTTATGATATTTGAACTTGGTATAACCTTCAACAGACATATGTCTTGCCTTTGTGAAAGTTATTGCAAGTGAGACAAAAAACACAGTCACACAAAAATTAGACAAAAAAATTAGTACTCAGATATTCTTATTACAATTACGCCTGGTTTACGTGTTGTAACCAGGCGTCACATTTCGTACAGGAAATCCTACACGGGTACTCAGATTTACTTGTTACAAATCCTAAATGGGTACTCTAAATTTCTTTGAAAATGCAAACTAGGTAGATCTTCTTAGATTGAATGTTTGTGTAATTTCAATTTAACATATTAGTCTTATAAGCTTCTTCATACAAAAGACAAATACAATTAAGAAAGACAATAGACAAGAAGGTGAGCTATAAAGCGGGAAATTGAAAATATTTGATTTAAAAATAAGATCTGAATTAAATAAACACTCTATTGACCATGGGCCTAACAAATTCTATAGATACATACCATGAGTTCTGTATAGCCTATCTTTCCAAAATCTTTAGGACTATTCCATCCTGACTGACCAAATCTGGCTCTCAGCTGTAGGGCAGCATGGACATAACACAGATTGTGTAACATAGGGGCCCATTCTGGTCGTGAAGACTGCTTCAGAATGTCCGACTCAAATGAGCTGAATGACCGTATCAAACTGTCCTTCATTACCTATAAACAAAAAAATGTGACAACATTGATTGCATATGCTAACAAAATATTTCCATTTCAAATGCACAATCAGACCCTACTTCAGAAGAATAAAAATTAAGCACAAATACAGCCACTACACTGGTAATTCAAATATGGAGAAACGGAACCTATGTTTAGAGAATCAGAACCTACCTTTGGAGAAACAGAACCAACCTTTGGAGAAACAGAACCTATGTTTAGAGAATCAGAACCTACCTTTGGAGAAACAGAACCAACTTTTGGAGAAAGAGAACCTATGTTTTGAGAATCAGAACCTTTGGAGAAACAGAACCAACCTTTGGAGAAACAGAACCTATGTTTTGAGAATCAGAACCTTTGGAGAAACAGAACCAACCTTTGGAGAAACAGAACCTATGTTTTGAGAATCAGAACGTACCTTTGGAGAATCAGAATCTTCCTTCGGAGAATCAGAACCTACCTTTGGAGAAACAGAACCAACCTTTGGAGAATCAGAACCTTCCTTTGGAGAATCAGAACCTACCTTTAGAGAATCAGAGAATCAGAACCTACCTTTGGAGAATCAGAACCTATGTTTTGAGAATCAGAACCTTCCTATTCCTACCTTTGGAGAAACAGAACAACCTACATTTAGAGAATCAGAACCTATATTTTGAGAATCAGAACCTACCTTTGGAGAATCAATTACACATTTTACAGTGTTCTGTAACATTCTGGTTGGTATAAAATCTGGCTTTATTCTACATGTAATCCACACACGGAACTGTGGATCAGTCTTGGTAGACTCTGTCATTATTGTCTCCAAATTTTTCAGTACATTCGGAGCATTATGGGCATTATTTAAGAACACCCAAGAGCCCTGAAAAAAAGAAAAGAATTATATCTCTTATTTTATATATAAATTAAAAAAAAAAACATAAAAAAACATCTATGGAGTTAAATAAAGTTTCATAAAATTTTGTTGTCAAATTACAGACACAAATACAAAATCCAGACAGACAGAATAAAACCATTTCTGTACAAAAACTGCCTGTTTTTGTGAATAATCATTGAATGTGATATGTATATACTCCATTTACTCCATATCCTTTCCTAAAATATGTAATGACATCTAGTGAACTCTTTTTCTTTTAATTTGAAGCTAACTTGTTGTAAAGCAATTTCAAAAACTACAACGAGATAAAAGCTGGTGAACTGAAAATGTTGAATGTCTAAAGATAAAAAGATGACATAAAATTGACCCTAAACTGATTGAAACTACATAGAATACAAACACTTGACACATAAATGCTTCAGTGTTACCAATATCTTTATTACTTTTTTGGAGTTGTGAAATGGAAACACAATTCTTACTTCTGCCATTCCTTTCTGTATGATACGCTTCACTGCTTTCTCTGTGGCAGACGTATTTTCTGTCAGTGTCTTAACAACAGGTTTGTTTTGTTTTTTGTTGGCATAATCCATGAACACTTTGTATGCCATCTCAGTCTCAAATCTATACAGTAATAACACTGGGGTCATCGCTGAACTCTGTCGTAACATTGTATTGAAATCAATACCCACATCACCATAATACCTAAAAAAAATTTAAAAAATATTCTAATATTCTCCAACATGAATACATGGCCATACTGTGACAGACACAACAAAGGAAATACAACAATGAGGACTGGTTTTAAATCTGTTAAAAACTTAAATATTATAAACTTCAAGGAATACAAACAGGATCGTTAAAAAATTGACAAAATATTAGAATACTGAACAAAAAACATCACAGATGTTAGTTACTTAAAACTGCATAAATTCAATAAAAATTGTTATATTACATAAAACCAAGAAAAATTGTAAAACAGAATTGAATGCAAAATATTCCTTCAAATTGTTCTTAAAACTAAATGTTATTTGTAAGTGCAATATTTATTAGTACATGTATATATATAATCAGGCAATATTTAAGTTAAACAACTGATTACAGCAATATTTAATGTTCTGATAGTGACTGAGAGAAATTGGTTCACAATTAGTATGTTCTAACAAGTAAATATAATGTTCTGAAAAATTAAACCAATCAATAGCTAATTTAACTCTGAAAAATCAATCTGACAGGTAACTGCAGTTTCACACATGATATTCAAATCCAGACTCCCATCCACTTATTTTCAATGTTGTCTGAACACCTATACAACGGAATCAATATGTCAGAACACATTCGTGTTACCTCTTTTACATGCACATATGCAAAACAATACTCAATACATTAAAAAATGTATCATCATATGAACTGTAGTTCTACCATTAACAATAGAATTTCATTATTTGTGAAAACAATATTCCACTTCATAAACAGCTGCACCAAGTAGCATATTACACCCATTACCACCCTTTCAGGGATTTTAGTCTGGTTCTCAATTTAGAATGGACTTTTGGAAAAATTTTATAACTGGCTTATTAATCTTTATGTCCATTTAATGAATAACTCTACAAAGTAGAGAAGTGATGGAGGAGTTAATCTACCTTCCCATAACACCCTATAGAATACTACAATCCACTACCCTCCTGTAACACCCTATAAGAATTTGCATATTCATTTGATGAGTTAATACCTGATCTGTCCAAACAGAGGTTTCCTGTATAAAATATATGTCTTATGAAATGAACTTGATGTCATCTATCTCCTGTTAAAAGGGATACATACTATTTATTTATGCAAAATAGTTTAAGCAAAAATAAATCACTGCACCAAGAGCACACGATAAGCCCATTCACAGCCAAGTTGAACAGACCAAGAATGAACATTAACGTAAAAAAACTTCACAATGTCACTGGACCATAAATTACAGTCAAGGTTGCTGGACAGGTGTCAGACTGGCATGTAACTTATAATAAATAAACCACATATGAAGAGTAGAGAGGTCACTGGTAACACACATTTTGTTTGTATAATATGCTTGATTAGTTCATCATGTGAATAAGATGTTCTCAAAGTTTCCTTGGAATCTGACTTGCAGTTAAGGAAGGAGCTGCTAATAAACAAATGAGCCATTTCTGTTTTTTACTTGGTAACTCTAAAATCAGTAAAATCAAATTTTCTAGTGTAAAGTGCCTAACTTGATCATATGATCAAGATATTTTAATAATAATAATCTTTATTACAAAAGGCAATACATGGCAATACAGCTTATATGGAAACTTTTGATAGAATCTAACTTGAAAAAATGAAGCTGAAGATCAAAAATTAAATGAGAAATTTTTGACTTGGTGAATATATAACGACAAAAAACAAAATTTTGAGTATCTGACTGCTATCAGGTGAACCCTAGATTGTATCTGGAAGTTTGGTTAGAATCTGACTAACAAATTACACGTGATCTGCAAATATATAACCCTGATTAACAATTGAGCTATTTTGGCTTGGTTAACCTCTAAAATCAATAAAAATTAAATTTGAGGTTTAATGTGAACAATATATCCTGGCAGTTTGGTTGGAATTGATGGACAAACAGACAGAAGACTGGGATTAATGGCAGCGGACTAGGATCAATGACAGACTGGGATCAATGCCAGAAGACTGGGATCAATGCAAGAAGATTGGGATCAATGCCAGAAGACTGGGATCAATGACAGACTGGGATCAATGACAGAAGACTAGGATCAATGCGTGATGACTGGGATCAATGCCAGATGACTGGGATCAATGCCAGATGACTGGGATCAATGACAGAGGACTGAGATCAAAGCCAGAGGACTGGGATCAATGACAGACGACTGGGATCAATGACAGAAGACTTGGATCAATGACAGACTGGGATCAATGACAGAGGACTGGGATCAATGACAGAAGACTGGGATCAATGACAGAAAACCGAGATCAATGACAGACTGGGATCAATGACAAAAGACTGGGATCAATGGCAGAAGACTGGGATCGATGACAGACTGGGATCAATGACAGAAGACTGGGATCAATGACGGAAAACTGGGATCAATGCCAGACGACTGGGATCAATGTCAGAAGACTGGGATCAATGTCAGACTGGGATCAATGGCAGACTGGGATCAATGACAGAAGACTGAGATCAATGCCAGAAGACTGGGATCAATGACAGATTGGGATCAATGGCAGACTGGGATCAATGACAGAAGACAACAGAAGGTAACCCCTATATGTGTCTGCTGGATAATATATAAACATTACTGGGAGATAGTTCATTCCTTCATTCCCAGCCTATAAACATAACCCATATAAACTACATAAGCTTCACACAGATTTTATTTGCTGCAAACTGAGTGTTTATCACACAGCTACCGTGAATGTCATGCTAACACACACTGCATGCTTCTTACCATCTTTCTGAGGACTGATCATCATCATGATGTCTAATAAATACATAAAACTTTTATTCACTTACCAAAATAACATTTAAGTATTAAAACAATGTTCCTTTTTTCTAACATTTTCCTTAATACTACTGCAATACTTGAAACATTTTAATTCATAGGTGTTTCAGAATATCTTGGGATTTTCTCTCTGGTTTCATCAGAGAAATGACTTGGAGACAAGCACTGTATATTTATAACGAATGATTTTGTAAACTAAGACAAAATGGAAAATATTTGTATCACAAAAGGTTTGGAAGTAGGGTAACCCATCATTGTCCCACTCTTCCTCAAAAAGATGCATCATTCTCCCACTATTATTTAAAAAGACACATCATTGTCAAACTCTTCCTCTAACAGACCCATCATTGTCCTCCTCTTTCACAAACAGAGCAACCATTTCCCAAATCTTTCACAAATAGACCAATCATTGTGGAACTCTTCCTAAAACAGATATAGACACACCATTGCCCTACTCTCCCTCTAACAGAACCATCATTGTCCCACTCTTCATCTAACAGACGCAACATTTTTCCACTCTTCCTAAGACAGGCCAATCATTGTCCCACTCTTCCTAAAAGGCACATCATTGCCCGATCTTCCTAAAACAGATCAATCATTATTCCATTTCTCAAACAGACCAATCATTGTTCCACTCTTCCTCAAACAGACAATTCATTGTCCTACTCTTCCTCAAACAGACCCATCATCGTCCCACTCTTCCTCAAACAGACCCATCATTGTCAAACTCTTCCTCAAACAGGCCCATCATTGTCCCACTCTTCCTCAAACAGGCCAATCATTGTCAAACTCTTCCTCAAACAGACCCATCATTGTCAAACTCTTCCTCAAACAGACCAACTATTGTCCCATTCATCCGCAAACAGACCCATCATTGTCCCACTCTTTCTCAAACAGACCCACCATTGTCCCACTTTTCCTCTAAAAGACCCATCATTGTTCCAGACTTTCTTGATTAAGTTCAAGAAACAGCTATGTTCTTAGGCTTTATCAAGGATGGTGGACAAGAAAGTAAACAAATGATACCATATCACAGGATATAAAATATCAAGATATAACTACAATGTCATGTTATAAATCATCTATATCTATTCATGCATTGCAAAATTTTAAGAGTAGTCAGGCATTTTTCTGGTGATATATTCAAAATATCATAAGACATGCAAACCTATATAAATATGTGTAGATCACTAATAAATACATTTACTATGAGGGCTTTCAATGTTTTAAAAATTCAAAACCAAAAATAGTTAGAAAAAAATAAATTTCATATTCAAATATATACTGGGCAATGGAGTGACTTCTTAAAACAAACTATACCACAACTTAAGCCTCATTATGAATTATCTAAAGCTAGCAGACTAATTTATAATATATATATTGGCACTAAGCTGCCTACATCATGTAACAAGACATTACGTGAAGTAATAATGGGTGAATTTATTTTGAGTCAGACGTCGATTTCTCAGATATGCACTCCTAGAAAAACAATGTGTAAATTTTAGTAATACATGAAACATTCAGTAGATACTGTCTCAATATAAGAATTGTTTTTGTAATGAAACCAGTTTGCTAAAATATATCAAAATTACTGTTACAAAATCAACTTTTTAAAGAAAGTGAAAGAAAAGTTTTATAGCATGTTAATAATTTGTTAGGTAGTGAACTGAAATGTAATAAACTTGAAATAAGCTGTGAATTAAATCAGAATTAAAACATTTATGTGACTGGGTGAATTCTAACGAACAACATGTGTAGAAAAATTGTGATAAAAAAAAATGATTTCAATATTAATTTACATTGATCAAGTCAACAGCTCTCTCACATACCTTCAAATTCTGACCTTTAAATTATTCTTTTAGAAGAGTTATTACCCAACTTTTAATGAAAAACAAAATAGTAATTACAATAGAACTTCCATGGCATAGTTCACCTCTATTTCTTGAACACTACTTTGGTTCAATCTGTTTTCATCAGTCCCTTGGGGGTTTTAGCCATCAAAGTTCGACTGTAATTGAAATTTATACTAACAGTCCCACATGTAATCAAATGTTTGATCTTATTACATTAAGGCAAGGGCAAAATTTGTCAACCTTACTTAGGGAATAACTCTTAGAAAAAAGACTTGTTTGCGTCAAAATTAAAAATATGCAAGACTTCTGCTGAAAAAATAAAAGCAAACAGTCTAGCTGCATAACTTGATAAATACAACATACAGTGACAACACAATATTTAATGATTCGATTCAGTTACTAAAAATAGATGACTTACTTCTTTCCTAACACTCGGTTAATGAACAACGTTGATGCCTGCATAAGTCTGTCACTACGAGCAGCTCTCATAACACACAGCCACTGCATGTTCTTACAATGTTCATCAAATTTATCTGGTAATGGCTGTGTCTCCCCTGCTACTGTAATTTGGGGATCTGCAAAATTACGCCATGGTGATTCTCTCCCGTCTTTTGGCATTTTATCAAACATGTCTTGGAACCATTCAAAGTGGGTTGCTAGTACCTATGAAACAAAATTATCATAATAAAAAAAATCTACAATATGTATTATTGTAATCCTATTCATCCAGAATATTGAGTGATATGCTTATTTCCTTTCAAAATGGAACAATAATTTGCAAGGAAGGAGCAGCCTATATCAACAGAGTATTGTTTCATAGCAGTGATATTGCATCTGGTTTGTACCATTTAAAACATTTAGACAATATTCCAATCAGAAAAAAAATCTCATTCCACGGCCTTACTTTAAACTCCCATAAGAAATTATATTTTCATCTGTCAACATAATTCCTTCAAAAATAGAAAAAAGGTCCAACTTCATAATAAGTTCAAAGACAGCCCCTATCCTACCTAAAATTCATGATTAGAAGTGAATCCTAGGGTTCTGGGGAATCAAATAATTTTTTGCACATTTAATGAATATTTACTGAAATTATGGTAAAGGCGAACCCGGTTAAGCGGTTTTACTATACACTTTAGGGATATGAATCAACAAGGCAAACATGATTAGTTCTACTTTCCATTATAGGGATATGAATTTCATGATAAAAACAAACCTGAAGATTATGGAACTGTTCTTCATGCATCCAGGCAAATGTGTTTTTCTGCTGTAAAATTTTACTTTCAGTTGGTTGTGTGTATCCTAAGGCAGACATGACAACTGATCCATAGTTGGGTGAAATCAAAAATTCTCTCTCCCCAACTCCTACATTTCCTAAAGAATCTTCAACCTGTACAATGACAAAAAATAAAATCAAAACAAACTTATTACCTGTATTTTATGTGTAGTTATTTTTCAAGACAATTAAAATCAGAGTTGACAATATTTAGTTGACCTCAGCCAAGTTGAGGAGAACAATTAGAGTATCCTAGACATCCCTGTCTACCTCCCATCTGTCTACATTGGGTTGTATATATCTGCATAACTATGCTAAGTACAGTTGTTAAACTTTGAATGCAGCTGCCTCCTGGGTTGGCAGACAGCTACTCTACAAGAAATTTAGGTATCTCTGACCTATATTTTCTGCTTGAATGGCTTCCATCCAAATTAACATAAAAGTACAAATCTCAGTTAGTGAACCTGGTAGAATTGTCTCACCTTACACATGCCTGAATCTCAGATTGTAGGTCAACATCAAGGCAAGGTTAAGGACTATTTGACCTACATTTTCTGCTAGATTGACTTACATTAAAGTTTACAGGCAAGTTCAGATCTCTGTCACTATACACGTTAGGATCATCTAACCATACATATACATGTACATGCATCACTGATTGTAGGTCAGTATCCAGGCAAAATTAGGTCACTTTAACCTTTATATTATGCTTGATTGATTTACATTCAAGTTTATGGATGAGTTCAGATCGCAGTAACTATACATGCTAGAATAATCTCACTTTGCTAGTAGATCACCAAAGCAAAATAAAGTTAAATCTGACCTATATTTTCTGCTTCTGGATAAACATTCTAGTTTACAGATGAGTTCAGATCTATATGTGATAGGATCACCTTACATGTGTATACTTTTTTTATGGTACTTTCAGTATCCATTCAAAATTGGGTTAGTGTGCCATAATTAGAATAACTTTGTGATCATTGATTAATTTGTGATCATGTATTTTTCACTAAAATTGCAATTGTAATCAAACACAAATAGCAGAAAAATGCACAAACAAACCATTATCTTGATCTTTGTATCTTATTATTACTTTATTTTCAGTTTATTTTACATTAATATAATACCTCAATCGCCAGTAGGAGTGAAAACAAATGTCTGTCTCTTTCCATTAGTCCTCTAGCAATAAAGTTATGTGTGGTGTAGGTAATTTTGTCAATCATGGCTTGATCTTGTGACCTACAAAACAGAAAATCATTAATGCTCACATGTCATTATATACTATATCTTTGTGGGTCACAAATTCCCAATACCAAGATAATTTTATTCAAACATTGAGTAAAGCATCAGAAATGGAAAAAGGTTACATGGCAGATACAACTACCATATAATGCCTAGTAAATGCCTCGGTGTCATTGTAATTCTCTGAAAAGGGGACATTTGTTTAGACAAGAAAAAAAATTGAGGTAAAAATCACAAAATAGCTAGCAGAAACTTAGAATAGCATTTTGGATATTTCTTCAGATTTTAATTTTAGTGTGAGTAATTTTTTCATATCAATGCTTCAAATGTTTCCTTTGATGATAATATTGCGACATCATTTCCTAGAGTGAAAATATATTGTTTATTTTCACTGAGTGAAAATATGAATTTTTTTCCCCTGATTGAAAATATGAAGTTTTCATTGAGTGAAAATATGAGATTTATTTAACTATGTGAATCACTGCTATGTCTATAATAATAACACTTACATCATACAAGTCAACTTTTTATGGAAATCTGTTCTTATGCAAGAGCTTGCACAAAATTAATGTCATAACATGGATAGAATCACATACAGATATATGGACGTGTGGATCCTATGAATCTCCCCTTCCCCATGAATGGAGTTTAAAACATTTAACCACAAGTACCATAAAAAAGTATCAAAACCTCAATTGTTCTGGCTGGAAGTGGACATTGCTTAGTACTTTTAAACCTCCTTTCTGTGGATGAACTCATGTTTTTTCAGAGATAATTACACTGCTTTATACAATCTGAAGTCAACTTACGGTTCTGATTGTGTTATAGCATAATCAAAGAGAGTAAGGAATGTGTTGAAGGAGATCTGGTATAATGGATTGACTTCTCTCATATACTGTGCCACATCAAAGCATACTGCAGCTCTAACTGCAACATTTCTGTTAGTGTCAGAATTCTTTGTTAATTCTGATTGTCTTTCTTCTATACGACTCAAACTAAAAATAAACACACAAATATTATTAAGTTGCAAAAAAGAAAATATGAATATGTGTGATTATACAACCATAACAGTTACTATGGAACTCTGGGGACCTCTTGCTGTTGGCAATCCTCCTTTAATAAGTACAGTATAAATTAAATTAATTTGGACTTTTCATACAGAACTTCAGTTAGTCGTCATATTAGCGGGAGGTTGATGCATCATTAAACCTGGTTTAACTAACCATTTTATTTATAAAATGCCTGTTCCAAGTCGGGAATATGACGGCTTGCATAAAATGTTCTGTGTTGGGTTGTGTGTTCTCGATACTGTTGTACATCTTACGGATTTTCCTTACTGGTCTCTCCCTCTAATTGCTTCAGACTTTTGTTGTCACTTATATTCATGTAAAGTACTTTTATTTCAAAATATCAATAACTAGTCATAATACAGTGATGTACAAAATGCTTCAATCAAGATTCTCAAGTGTATTTCAAGGCTGTTCCAAAAATAATTGTGACTGAGGTAAGGGAAGGGTTGGCAATGAAAGACACAATCTTAAAAATATGACATGTTGTAGGATGTATTGGAGACATAAAAACACATAGCAAATGCAAATTAAACTTGTATGCATGATAAGTCCTTATCAAAAGGAAAGGTAATATAAACACCTGTCAACAGCCTCGTCAAACATCTTCTTCAGATCTGTCAACTTCTTTGTAGCTGGTAAATCATTCATCAGCCTGACATCACTGGACAGATTTTCCCTCAAACGGGATTCCAATCTCTCCATCTCTATCATGTTTTCTTTCTTTTCCTAGAATGTTTCAATACAACATATTAATCTTTGTAATGTGATTCGTTTACTCTCAGGGCAGAATATAATTACTAAGCTTGCTGATGTAATAACTAATGTTTGTTTATTGCTATTCTAATTATATATCATGTACTCAACATTGATAGCTCACAATATTAGTTCTCAATATTGAAGTTTTTTATAAGAACTTGATGTAGATCTCTGCTTTGAAAAAAAAACATGTATTAAATATATGCAGTAATAAATGCCTAAGCATATATTTAATAAGCTTAATTAAACATACTTAATTGCTGTGTCTATAATTCAAAGAAAATTGCAAGATTTCTGTAAAATTATTGTGTACTCAATATGATGGTCACCATACAAATAATATACAATATGCTCAATTCTAATATGACTCTCTTCTATGGCTTTGGAAACAAAGCTATGTACTAATTCCAACAATATTATTTAGCACATGCGTATATGTATTACAAAAGGACATTCGTAATGTGCAGTTTCACGTTTTATTCACTCAATATTCATGTGTAAATAAACTTTTAAATAAAGAATCACCCAAAAGCTGCAACAAATAATGACAATAATAGAAATTTACAACAGTTACTAAATTTAAGACTCGGAACTGAAATTGACATAACCGTAACCTAGCAACGAATGTGTTGTTGTTATGAAATCTTATCTATGTTGCATATCATGCTCTACAATTAAAATATAAAAACTTTAATTTTTAATGTTAATAACATTATTAATTTGACTTTTATTCATTTTCTTTTCTTTTTTGACCTTAAATATAAAATAACTAAGCAGTCATATAAATCAGAAATACAACAGGCTCACATTAATATCCACTTCGATTTTAAAATATCCGTATTTTATATTTTTACAACAGATTATTTGTATTAATTCATAAGCTTATGAGCAACTTGTATTAATAAAAAAACGAATATAGATTTATCTTTCTCCATTTATGTGTGTTTGCATGCAAGTTTCCAAAATACTTTAATTCTAGTGTCAAACCCAATATCGCTCTCTAAGAGCCGCTTCGAATGTTCAAAACTCTTGTTAAATATATTAGAATCGAAATAGATTATTGCAATTGGACTCTATGCGAATTAGAACATGGGCAGACCTTATATTTGTCTTCATTTTATACCTCGCAATCGCTCGGTATAAAATATTGACAAATATAAGGTCTGCCCATGTTCTAATTCGCATAGAGCCCGCTTGCAATAATCTATTTCTTAATTGTTATTTCTTTGATAACAAGAGAATACCATGTAAAGACAAACCACAAATTGCTTCATTACCGGTTTTGACTTTATACTGGAATGACTCAATGATAGCATGACAGGTCCTGTTTATGGAGCAGGACATGCTTAACCATCCAGGGCAGGTGATGTTACTCTGCTTTTTATAGGATTTTTCATTGTTAGTGCTTTAGTTTTGAATGTTTTCAGTTTTTATTTTCATATATTTTTTTGTGAATGCCTCATGACTTTGCTCCACTATTTTCTTGTTTTTGCCATGTCTCTGGACTGATAATCTGTCATGTCTCTAGACTGATTGTTTGTCATGTCTCTGGACTGATTGTTTGTCATGTCTCTGTTCTGACATTCTGTCATGTCTCTGGACTGATTGTTTGTCATGTCTCTTGACTGATTGTTTGTCATGTCTCTGGACTGATTGTTTGCCATGTCCCTGGACTGATTGTTTGTAATGTCTCTGGACTGACATTCTGTCATGTCTCTGGAATGATTGTTTGCCATGTCTCTGGACTGAATGTTTGTCATGTCTCTGGACTGATTGTTTGCCATGTCTCTGGACTGATTGTTTGTCATGTCTCTGGACTGATTGTTTGCCATGTCTCTGGACTGATTGTTTGTCATGTGTCTGGAAATAGTTTGCCATGTCTCTGGACAATAGTTTGCCATGTCTCTGGACAATACTTTGCCATGTCTCTGGACTGATAGATTGCCATGTCTCTGGACTGATTGTTTGCCATGTCTCTGTACAATAGTTTGCCATGTCTCTGGACTGATAGTTTGCCATGTCTCTGGACTGATAGTTTGTCATGTCCCTGGACTGATTGTTTGCCATGTCTCTGGACTGATTGTTTGCCATGTCTCTGGACTTATTGTTTGTCATGTCTCTGTACAATAGTTTGCCATGTCTCTGGACTGATTGTTTGCCATGTCTCTGGACTGATATTTTGCCATGTCTCTGGACTGATTGTTTGAAATGTCTCTGTACAATAGTTTGCCATATCTCTGGACTGATAGTTTGCCAATTCTCTGGACTGATTGTTTGCCAATTCTCTGGACTGATAGTTTGCCATGTCTCTGGACTGATAGTTTGCCATGTCTCTGG
>MJUU01042392.1:51931-73317 GCA_002080025.1 Modiolus philippinarum
GACTGATAGTTTGCCATGTCTCTGGACTGATAGTTTGTCATGTCCCTTGACTGATTGTTTGCCATGTCTCTGGACTGATATTTGCCATGGCTCTGGATTGATTGTTTGAAATGTCTCTGTACAATAGTTTGCCATATCTCGGGACTGATATTTTGCCATGTCTCTGTACTGATATTTTGCCATGTCTCTGGATTGAAAGTTTGCCATGTCTCTGAACTGATTGTTTGTCATGTCTCTGGACTGATAGTTTGCCATGTCTCTGGACTGATAGTTTGCCATGTCTCTGGACTGATTGTTTGCCATGTCTCTGGACTGATTGTTTGCCATGTCTCTGGACTGATTGTTTGCCATGTCTGTGGACTGATAGTTTGCCATGTCTCTGGACTGATATTTTGTCATGTCTCTGGACTGATTGTTCGTCATGTCTCTGGACTGATTGTTTGCCATGTCTCTGGAATGATTGTTTGCCATGTCTCTGGACTGATAGTTTCTCATGTCTCTGGATTGATTGTTTGCCATGTCTCTGGATTGATAGTTTTTCATGTCTCTGGACTGATATTCATAAGTATATTTTGTTGATTCTGTATTTTACAGCCATTGCTTCATCCCACAAACAAAAGTTATCTGTAATATAGAACTCACAACTCTTAGTGCATGCCTTTCCTCCTCACTCCTGGATTTTTCTTTCTTAGCTTTAAATCTCTCCATTAATTCTACTTCCAGGCAAAGTCTACTCTGTTGGAAGTACATAACTGTACAATAGGCTGCTAAAGTTTGAGGTACATTGTGGGGTTCTACTGTTGTATGTAGGAACAGACGGAATTTTGGATCACATTCAACTTCATGATCTTCAACCTGGAATACAAAGATGAATATAACTTTTTCACATACCGGCAATTTGTGTATTCTTCTAAGGGTCCTTCATCATATTCTTCGTATTAACAACAAACTTTACATTATCACACTATACATTCACCCTACTGTTGTTCATCCATTATTAAACAGAATGTTACATAAAGATAACTTACAAAGAAATGATTTTTTTTGTTTTAATAATAATTATTATTACCAGAATTCTTTTTTAATCCAAACATATAACAGTAACAAATTAGTATGTACATATTAGAAATATGTTGACAGAAGGTTATCCTTTACTTTAATGAATATTGAGAGTGGGGGAAAAATGCTTACAGTAATTTTAAATCTGTTTTTTCCGTGGATAAATTGTGAACAGTTTTGCAGAGCATCACTAAACCTTTTGTCACTGGCTAGTTCATCAAGGTCACAATCAGTTATAAATAATGGATTGCCGTCTGCTAAACAGTTTTCAAACTGAGATTTGATTTCCTGCAAAAAAGGAAAGATTAAAAACTTTATTACAGAAAATCATTATTAAAGATTCTTTATTTCTTAATAACAAATAACAAAATCTGCTGATTTAAGGTGGTATACTGGGGTATAAACCTAAAATTTTCAACTTATTTAATTTTCTTTATATCAGAAGCCTGAAATATAATTAACACATATGTATTAATAACTCTCAAAAAGAAATTTTTGAAAAAAAATCACTAAAATTTCAAATCTACCGTTCACAGATATACCCCCAAGCTACGTAGTCTTACATTCTACTCAGAAATCAATGTGGCAAAGGCTACTGTAACTTATATACAAAATAAAATAAACAGAATAAAGCAGCCCTTAATTGCTTCATAGAAGCATACAGGCCTATAAGAATGACATACACTATATCTAACAACAACCAATCCTTTGTCGTGTTTGTATTGATATAACCAGTCTAACACACGACTCGTAGGATCACAGATGAGCGGCCACGCATTAACATAATCTTCCTGCATCAAGAATGCTGCATTCTCCAACATCAAATCAGTGGTAGGTAACTGTTTTATCTCCAGTTCCATTAAATCCAACTAAAAAACACAACATACATGTAATCAATACTTCAAAGTTTTGTCAATAATATAGATGTTATTCTAAATACAATATTCATATAACAGACAATTTAATTGGTCAAAACTGATCATCAAATACTCTTGTATGTGCCTCAAACAGAATAGGTTTCTCTAGCCTTGCTGCTATTTATAGACTTTCTGTCCAATCCTTTGTAGCTTGTCAATAATACATATGAATAGGATCATTATCTTTTTTCCCTAAATCCGTGCAGGTTCGAAACGGAATTCCAAGCCCGAATGTACTTTTCTCTGCCTTTCATTGTAACATCATAATAAATTGGCAAATATCCCTTCAAATATTTTTTTAAAAAGTTAGAAAAATTTATCTGATAGTTATTTGATATGAAACAAAAAAGTTGGCATATTCTAATGGAGTTCCATATAGTCATTCTAAATGTAGCCTGGTTTTCAAAGCCTGTTGACAGAAAAAGATGATCAGTGACATATCATTTCTGTTTTATTTTTGGTACAAGTTAGTTACAAAGAATATATGTAAATTCAAGAACATGTTTACTGTTAGGAACTACAAATTTTTTCACAAATAAGAAAATTCTGAACAAACATATCATGAAAAGGAGGGGTATTTGCCAAAAATACAAGTCACGGGGTGGTAAAATTTCCCTAGCCTGAAAGGCAAGGGAAATTAAGACCCAAGACTTGTATTTTTGGCAAATACCCTGACGTTTATGATATATCTGTTTAATTACACCGATGTCTCTATCATTAAAGCTCACCAATGACTCAGGGACAAATACCACGATAAAGGGGTATTTGCTAAAAATACAATGGCTATTAACCAATCAGAAGACAGCTTACTTACGTAAGGTGTAATTATGTCTGAAATTTTCATAAGGCTCGATTTACCTAGGCTAATTCTGGTCTAAAAACAAGAAAAAATGTGCAGTATCATGATTTTCAATGATTTTGGACAAATTTTTGACAGTTTTTTATTACAATAACAGTGGCGCCACCACAGGCCCATAAGTCTTTTTTAGTAAATGTTTAGCAAATGAATAGTTGTGATCATATCAACGAAAGTATTTTTGGGTAAGGGATGGCGACATCTTTATACATCAGTAATGCAGTATAATAAATACTACATCAATATCATCATATGCACAGACTTACCGGCTTACACAAAAAGTCCACTAATGTTATTTCTTTAAACAACTTTCTATTTGCCATTGGTAGTCCATGATGTTCACAAACTTGCATAAAAAACTCTCCCATTCGTTTCCTGAATAAAAAAAGCATATTATCTGAATTTTATGTAAATGTTCTAAAGCTGAATTACATACTCTAATATACAGCAATGCAAAGTGAAAAACCTTATCACAAGACAAAGGCAAATATAAAATAAAAGAAAATATATGTCCATGGGACATGGATGTCCCGCTCCATAGTTATCAGCAAACAGGAAGTAGATGAGTGACAGACTTGAAAAGGGGAGACACAGTACAACTCATCATACTATAGCTTCAGACCAAATATCAAATCATTACACAAGCCGTGAAATCCTTGACGAAAATTTTCGGCCATATGTACGGGTGGACAAGGATAAAACTTAATGCCCCCATTGCCTTGCAGCAGGGGCATAACAAGTATATTTTTTGATTGATTGATTGATTGAATATTGTTTGAGGTCTACTGAGCAATTTTTCAGCTATATCAAGACGAGAACAAGTTTGTTGATAAATAATCACTTTGGCGTATGGAAAGGGTCATGGGACGGGAAATTCTGACTGGAAAAGTAGGGTGAAATCGAAAGGGTTGGGGAATTAGGCCTTGTAGCCGATCACCTATGGACCACTCAAAAAAGAGCTTGCTACAAGGGTTCTTTGACGTGCAGGAAGGGTGGCATTTCTTCCAACACGTGGACCTGAGTTTACATCCCATCCGAAAGATGGGTTGTGTATTTATTCATCCCGCACAACCATTGACTGGGTCCTATTTCTATATCCCAGGGTTCCCTTGGGGTCAGCCCCATTTAGGAGGGGTCATACCCCGCAAGCTGGAGATACTAGGTCCTATTTCATTACCCCGGGGTTCCCTCAGGGGTAATTATATTTTTTGCATTTCATATCTATTATTCTGGCATAATTGAAAGCTAGGATTAATATCAATGGCTCTGTTAGCCCATCCATTATGTTTCCTTGCAACATGAACATGAACAGCTTTGGATTTAACTAGGCCTTATTTGCCACAAAATTGTTGCATGTATCTTAAATTACAGACTAGCAACAAGTTTTGAGATTTTTGTATCGGTCTAACTGTATACAAGAGACCAAAAATTGTAGAATTGTTGCATGGTCTGTAATATGTACAATAAGCTTTAATATAAACAAGTGAGGACCCTAATAGATGTCTAGCCCGTCCCTGCTTGGACTCTAAATTGATGTGACATCTAAGTGAACTAATCAGAAAACCGAACATGATCACTAGACCATGAAATTGAGGTCAAGGACAAAAGTCACCTGCCAGACTGACATGTACTACCGTAGACCAAACTATATACCAAATATTATCAATCTACCAACTCTAGTTATTGAGAAGTGGACTTCAGCAGAGAAACTTAACGTGGCCCCTGGACAGTGAAATTGAGGTCAAAAAAGTCACCTGTCAGACGGACATGTACTGCCCAAGACCAACCTACATACCAAATATTATCAACCTACCACTTCTAGTTATTGAGAAATGGACTTAAGCAGAAAAACTTAACGTGGCCACTAGACCGTGAAATTGAGGTCAAGGACAAAAGTCACCTGCCAGACTGACATGTACTACCCAAGACCAACCTACAAACCTACCACTTCTAGTTATTGAGAAATGGACTGAAGCAGAAAAACTTAACGTGGTCACTGAACCGTGCAATTGAGGTCAAGGTCACATGACGTTATGTCCGTCAGGTAGCTCTTGATTAGTACTACCGCTGGACCAAATATGATGTTCCTACATCAAAGGGTTTTCAAAATATTCTGTATTTAGTAAAAGTTAACGCCGTCGTCATACTTTGCACGCCTATGTCTCGCTTTCCGCGACTTTCGTCACGGGGAGACAAAAATAAGAATTTGTCTGTTAGTTATTTCCAATCAAAGCTAAACAATAAGCATGTTGTCACATTCCCTACATATTCTTCATACATGTTGCTGAAAAACACCAGATATGGCCTAGCTGGTTTTCAAAGACTTGTGACTGATGAAGATGATGGGTGTCATATCATTTCTATTTTATATTTGGAACAAATGGGTTAAGGACTATAAAAAGTCTCAAAATAAGAAAAATCTGTCTGATTGTTTTTGTTCAAATAAACATTCTCTGACCCTGAGGTTGTAGACAAAAACTACAAAGACAGTTTGAGCTATGAAGAAGAAATCTGAATTATCTCCCTTTGTAGTAGATACTATGACAACCTGAAATAAACATACCTTGTATCAATATTAGCAGAACCACAGTAGACAAGGAATGCTGCAGCTGTGATACAGTTGGCCAACAACAAATCATTACTGTCATTTTCCTTTACAAATGTTCTCCATTCTAATTCTTGCCCATACAAACTAAAAAAATCAAAATGTTTATTTGGTATTATTATTGGAGTGATCAGGTCCTTCATTATTTTCTGTTTAATTAATACACAAAAAACTATGTTGTGCCTAAAATGTCCTGCCTCCTTCACTGGGCAAAATACTAATTTTAATACTGACAAAACAGAAGTTAAAGTATAAACATTTTATATGTCATCACATACAATTTAATGGAAAAAAAAACTATTAACTGAATGGATTCTGTGAGTAATCTGGCTTGACTGTCATTTGTAAATTATATAAAATTTTATAATGATGTTGCTTATCCAATGTTGCTATTAATTATTGTGTGATTTTTACATCAAATTTGCTTGTCTTAATAAACACTGCATTAGAAAAATGCAACCTAGGCTTTATGGAAGTTTATCACTCATAATTACGGGTAGGAGCTCTAGAAAATAAAAATAAATGCAACTAATGACAATCAAAAAGTCTAATGCTGTCAATTTTTCTTTGTAAATTTCTCACAAATTTATGTTTTTTATTGTATAGCAATTTGAGTGAGAACACCATGTCAGAAATTTATTGTGTATGTATGATGCACCATTTAGTCTCTCTTTATGGAGTTCAAGTGATTCAGGTTCTTCCTTGAAATGCTATGTTACAAATGTTACAATGTATTTACCAGTATGGAATACACTTCATTGTACATTGTACATATACATTAAATGTTTTTTCCCTATACATATATAGTCAAACTTTGATAGCTCGAACACCTAAGGGACCAATGAAAACAGTTCCAGTTATCGAGCTCGAACTATGTTTAAACTTGACAAAGGGACCAGAAAAAGAGTTCGAGACATCCATGGTGTTCGAGTTATTGCAGTTCGAGCCATCGAAATTCCACTTCATATTACATTTTACTTTCATAAGTCTCCTGACAAACACATTGTGAATAATTTCATGTATTTGTAGGCAATGGATGACACAGTTTGTAAGGATGCCATCATTTTTTTTTTTTGCTATCTTAATACTGTACACAGGGATATTTTCACTGCAGTTTTATTTTCGCTATTTTTTCTATAAGGTAAGAAGTGTGAAAAATTGCTTTTTACAATTAGGTGATTAAGCTGGTTGGATAACTGTGAATTCAAGACTGTGCGAAATTAAAACTATTTAGAAAACCATGAAAAAAAGACAGCACAAAAATTTCTAAATTGAGTATATATGTACATAATTAAAAATGTCTCATCGGGTTTATTCAGGGCTAAATCTATGGAAAACCAAAATACCAAAATGGTTGTAGAGCATAAAAAATAAAAAAATATATATTAATTCAAAGTTTTTAACTATGTTAGAATTTACCTGTCAATTAAGTCTGTTGCTGCCTTCAGCCTTTGATTCATAGAAGTAAGTTCTGTCTCTAAGTTATGTTTCTCAGTAACTGATGTGTCAAACTGTTGCTGGAGATTGTTGACATCATCCTGAAGTTTGGGCAGATCATCTTCTGTATATTCTTGTTCAGGTTCTGGAGTATCCTCCCTTTTATCATCTTCCTCTCCAGTCTATAGAAAACAGTTGTTTAAAATCAGAGAGTATTTACATAAAATAATGTTTCACTGAAAAATACCATAGTCAATATAATTAATGATTTATATATATTTTTTTTTTACATTTCAAAAACTGTTATGTCACCTATGAACTGGTGAGACAGATGTCTTGAAACTTCAAGTACAGGTTTTTCAGAAAAAAAAAGATACAAATTCCTTTTTGACACAAATACATGCCCTAAATTTTTGGAAAATATTTCCGAATACTATAGAAAATCCTCTTTTTTCTTTTGTATAATAAGTTAAATCCCTTGACTAAGAGACTTACATATTAAAAGATAAGCAATGAAGGGATATGGAGTAAATGCACATGAGACAAAATCTCTATAAATACATGGTAAAATTCAATGGAACAATGCCTATAGATATTTATATCTTAATAACCACCATACCTTTGATATAGCCAACACTTACATATATTTCTCCAAGTCATTTTTGAAAGTAAAAAAAATTGTTTCCTTTATATAATGAGTACTATTTCTCCAGCTATTCTCTGTATACAAGAGATATTTCTCAAACTAAACTAATTTCAAACTATAAACACTGAACAATAAGAGATATGGTGTAAGGGGGTGGAAAGTAAAGATTTTTGTTGGGAAGGATCAATAGTACAGCAACTAAAAGTGTTACATGACTACAAACACAAAACAAACTATGAATCTGACCCATAATATTCTGATGGTTCAAAAAATATTACATGAAACTTAAGAAAAAAAAACTATGTAAATATAATATACAAGTTCTGTAAATGAAACAATCATTTTTTAAAATTTGTGAATGAAATACAACCCCTATTACCTGGTCTTGAAAAAAAAAAGTTTCAATTTATGAAAGTGGAAATTCAATAATTTCAAAAACTGATGTTACCTGCATAAAAGCAAACACATTCTGTAAGAATATCTTACAAGAAAGGTGAAAAATGGCGTGTTAAACCTGACATCCCTGGCGTATACATTTACCAATCCTTTATTCTAATACAATAATTCTACAGAGATTGAAGAAATCAAGAATTGCTTTCAGATTTGTTTTAATGAAGAAAAAAAACTCTTGACACTCATTTCCAAAATTTCTTATGTATTTCTATATTCATTTTTTGCCATTGTAAAGGATGAATGTTATTTTATGTGTATAGAGTTTATTATATCTAAATCCATGGATACACAAATACATCTATTACTCGAATGATGTACACTCTTAAAATATATTAAATAAAAGTACAATCAAATATCTGAGGTTTAGTGAACAAATATTAAATATGATTTTTTTCTTAAATCTTGGTGGCTGGAAAAAAAATTTGCATAATAAGATTTTTGGATATTACATAAAGACATGCTTATTATGAAGAATTCTACACAACAGAGAACATTCATGCAAACTCTTGTCTTACAAGATACAACAAGAACTGATAGATAGTGTTCAAAAATAGCTTTGGTAATTTATAGATCTACAAAGTCATCTATATTCATGTACTAATTAGTGTGACAAAATATAGTGTAGGTAAAAAAATCAATTGTTACTGCTAATACAAGAAAAAAAAGTTCATCAATTGTATGCAAAAAATGTTCCTTGGAAATTTAATATGAAAAAATAATGAAATATACCTCCTTATAGATATAAAACTAAATCTGTAATTTTGATATTGGTCTTGTTACTTTTGAAGTATTGAAAACCAAAACAATAACCTAGATGTAATTTTGGGTAAATTGATAATTTCATTGGATATTGAAAAGATCATGAACTTTATCTTCAAAATATCTTTTAAATAAATTTATTTCAGATCTAAATCAGTATAGTAATTAAAGTACCCAAAACATGATTGTCTATTGATCTTAAATCACCATTGTTTTTGTCTATTTCCACACAGACAATTTCAGTTGCAGTATGTGTGACTTGAAAGAATAGATTCTATATGTGATGATGCTAGAAATTGGATTAGTTTTCAGAGGAGATATAATTTATTTTAACATGTCATTCCTAACAAAGGAGGATTTTACTAAACTGGTCTAATTTTTTCAGTAAGACGTACAAGCTATTTTTTGAACATAGTATAACATTAAGATATACAAACTATTTTTGAACACTTTGTATTACAAACCTTAATTTTTTTAAGTTTGCTTCTTTTGGATATCTGTGTTAAAAGTCAGTAAAACTTTATATAATGAATATTTAAAAAAGAAACTTCTTTTAATAAACAAGACTTTTTGTATACTGGTATTGGTTTCTTAATGGTAGATACAGAAATATGTCCCATTTACAGTTCTATTGACCTGTAGACAGCTAAAATAACCCCATAAAATCAAAACTTTTGGCTTTCTTTCCATTTGTCAAAATATTTTGAAATTGGCCTACAACCAATATTGAATATCAAGATAACATAAACATATATCTAATTAAGGAAGCAGAGGTGATGTTTTTGTTTTTCTTTGTTTTGTTTTTTTAATTTTCACAAAAACAAATGTCTCCCCCAATTCAGTTTGAAAATTTCTTAGTCATAAAAAAGCCATAATTCTATGAAAAATAAGCCAAGCATTCTGAAAAAACAATATGCTCAAATATGACTTATGGTTAACAATACTGTAAAGTTTGGTTGATGTTTGAACAAAGAGAAGTGACACCAACAAACTCAATTTTGAAAATTTAAAAATAATAAAGAGCTGTAACCTTATGAAAAGTTGACCACCCCTTCAGACAAAATTATTACGCACAACTTCAAATTGTGATCAATAATACGATTTTGTTAACATGAAGATAAAAGTAAAGGCGAAGAACCCACTTAATTTTACAATTTTTTTCTAAGTCAAAAAGGGGAATAACTTTGTGCACAAGAATGTGAGGTGGACAGGCAGACAGATGGACAGACAGACAGATGCAAACCATTGCTAGGTACCATCGTCACAGAGTGGCAAAGTACAATGCTGAATACATGATTACAAACCTTTGCATTGTGATCAACAATCATTTAAAGTTTGGTTGCAATCAGATCAAAAATATAAGAAAAGTGACAAAAAACAAAAGTTTATGATGGACAGACAGAAGGCAACGGGGAAGTCTGCTTCTCAAAAGGGTGCAGCAGACATAATATATGTCAGGGTGACATCTTTTTTGGACTAGTAGAATATGACAAATGAATTGCAAAATATATTTCAATTGACCTGCAAAAGAAGATTCATTAGCAAGAGTGAATTTCTGAGATATATAAGTTTTATGTAAGACATTTTGTTAGCTTTTCTCTCACTTGAATATGGGATTATACATACTGTTATTATATAAATGATTGTTTTTATTTGTAGTGTATTTTCTGCTTTGTATCATACAGTGAACACAATACAAAGTCTTATCTTCATTTAGTAATTAAATTATGGAAAGACACATGCAATTAGCAAGAGCAAAAAAAGATGAAAAAAATCTTTTTAGAATCAGATGCAGTAAAATTGGCATTTTTAATGCTGTATATTAAGCATTTGCCATCTTTGGTGGGGTGTCTACCTATACGACACAAAATTGAAAAGTACTACCCAAGCACAATTGAACTTCAGTTTAATTCCAAGTGGCCTAATGGTTTCAGAAGAGAATCATTTAAATGTGTTTCTAAAGGTTCTAATGTGTAACTTTGTTCCCTGCTGGTTTACATCTTTGGAATATGCCACACACATCTTTTGAAGAGGACCATCGAAAGACCACTGTTTAAATTGACAAGGAGTTTGATTGGCTTGTTCCATAGGGCTCAAAATTGGCATTATTTTTTTTTCCAAAAATAAACTTGGGATTCAATAATGAAGTTGTGTTGAATATTGTGCCAAAATTTTATTGATTTTTATTAAGAGTTCAGAAAATTATTGACGTTCAAAAAAAGTTTAACATTTGGGTTAACCAAATGTTTACGACGACACCTACAACAGAATCTGTGGTCGGTTTGTCTCACCAGGCAAGACAGAAAATCATTTACATTTAGCAAAAAAAGGACAGTAAATTTTCTAATAGATTCTCAGACTTTCTAAAAGAAATTCAGATCGATAGGTAGATCATACTATGCGGAATATTTTTTGTCTCTGTCATCTATTATAGTCATTATATCAAAAAGGAAAGTAACAAGAATTGAAAATTTTATGAAAAAAGTCTGAGACAGGTTGCCAGATTTTTTCCCCTAAAATTGCAGGAGAGGTAGATGTTGTCAAGTTGATTTTTTTTTCAGATTTTTGATTGCTGACCATTTTTGGCAAAAACAGCAATTTACCCCTTTACCCCTTTGTTCTATATCCGGCAACATATAAAATGGTAAGTCCATTATTTTGAATCTTCATAGCCTAGTGATGATTACAGCTTTAAATTGGTCCAGCAGTTTCAGATACAGACAGACATGGACAGATGCAATGTGATGGCAACCTGTACAAAATGAGCCACCCGGTTTAGACACATAATCCAGGCATAATTTTCTTTCTGACCAGGCGTAAACATTCATTCTGACCAAATATGTAAACCAGGCATCAAATGACACGTAACCCAGGTGGAATAGACACATAATTTCCCTTTACACTTTGAAACCAGTTGGTTTATGTGTCAAAACCAGCTGGGTTATGCCTCAATATTTTGTACAGGAACAGCTCACATAGCCTTTTAGGCTAGGTGAGCTAAAGACTGTTGAATCAAGATGAAATTCAAACTCGATCTGTAACTCAGTAAGGTAACTAACAAGCATACCATAATACAAATCAAGAGTGAGGTGCCTGCAGGGTATTGATTATCTATTATAGAATTCTGTGAAAATTTCTGTGTAGTATCATAATTGTTATTAAATAAAATTTTGGGGTCACTGTGCATTTGAGCACAAAACTGAAATTAAAAATTTAAGGATTTTACAAAGAAATAATAAGGAAAATGACTATATGAGGGGATAACTTTAAAAATCTATTATAGATTTTGTTCATACTTTGCATGTATTTTACATTCATTATATTGTTAACATGAGGGAGAAAAATTGTGAAACTAATCTAATTCTTTTATGAAATTATCTCCCTTGAGTAATTTCTGTGTTATGTAAATCCAGCAACAGATTTAAAGCTCATATGTTTTAGTTTACCTTTATTCCTGCAAAATGTTGTACAAGGGAATAGGAACAAAGACTTAAAATACTTTAGAACTTTCTTTACATTTTATATAACTATTTTGTTAACTTCTAAATAGACAAAAATGGTGTAATAAACCAAGGAGACATTCTTAATTGGTCTTCAAACAAGTCCAGAAAACTTGTTGTGGAATGACAAAGTGATGAAATGATAGAATGAGTGAATGATAAAATAGTTGACATGGGTAACCATATGTATCTTAGCTTAGTTGGAAGACTTTTAAAACCATGCTGTCATCATTTGCCACGTCAAAATATTAAGATTTTCAACATCAAATAATAAAAAATACCTTCTGTACAGCATAAAGCTTTCTAAGTCTGATCTAATAATTAATGATAAAGGCATTATATTAAACCATTGGTTTATTAATTTATTTTCATGAGAAATATGAATTCATGAATTAGAATTGCATTATTCTTACGTTTTTGAAATTCAACAAAATACAAGGTATTCTATCAAGTGTAATCTGACAGTTAAATATATAAATATATAATCGGTTTCTCCTACAAATTCAATTTCAATCAACAGCTTGACCATCTTTATTAATTACTGTTACATTGCCCTCTGAATTTACTGTTATGTTATCTAGTATAATCATTCTAACATATTGCTGTTATTTATTACAAGATTAGTGTTAAATGGGCAGACTATACTGTGGTATACAGTGGTACTACTGTATTTTATATCTGGTGGTACCCCAGTTTATAAATACAGATTTTATAATTTTTGTTATTATATTTGTACTTTTATTTCTATGTATAAAGTATAGAAATGTATCTACTCAATAAAACATCATATTGCACAGTTGATCATGATAAATCATCATATTGCACACTAACTTTGATTGACGTTTACAGGCCACAACCCTTTAACACCCACAATAGATATACCACTCCTTTTTTGTTTGTCATCAGTGACTTCAGCCATGTCAATCTAATATAATAAAACAACTATGGCACTTCTATACTCGATCAATATGGGGTTTGACAAAGCGAAAAAGATAAATTAAATATTGAAAAATAATTAGTATATTACTCCTTGCGTTGTAAATTATTTCTTTTAAATGTTATCTGAACCCTCCAACTTCTAATGATAAAAACTAAATAATGAATACAAGACAAAACACCCTCTTCTACACCTCATGGTGAATAGATAATTACCGATTCCTTTATTGTTCTTTGAAGTTTCTAAATATGTTCAAAAATATAAACACAATTACTGTACGATTGTTACAATTTATTTTTTTGATCTGTAAGTTTTAATTTTGCATCAAAAGGTTCAAATGTCACAGAATCTTTAAAAATCAATAAAATAACCATATAATTTAAGGTATTTTTAAGGCAATCAAGAAAACCGTGCTGTTAGAAATATTTCCTACTTGATTTGTAGGATGTAAGGTGGGATTTTCCACATTCCTATTCTTAAATTTGATCCATTATCATTATGAAATATATTTTGCACCATCTTACCCAGTTTTCTTGTCATCAAAGGCTTCAATAGCTCATCTCAGGTCAGTTAACAAAATTTCATTAGATTGTAGATTTTATTTCCATGTGAAAAAAAATCAGTAATGTGGCCATGTAATACCAAGGTAAAAGCCCCAAAAAATATTTCCTACCTTTTTTAATGTGAAAAATTTTGAAAACAAGGTCCATAACCTATCAATATTTTTAGCTAATTCTATTACTTTATCAATGCCCTTTCCATTTTTATGGTATCAATTTAAAATCGTAGATTTTTTTAATACCACCTTACTACATCCTTAATTCTAACTGAGATATAGATTAAGGGGGTTCGCTACTCCATTTGAAAATAAATAGGATTTCAAATAAACATGATTTTTTGTTAGAAAATTAAAAAAGAAGTAATTTAAGTGAAAAAAATTGATAGGTTGATGATCTCGTTTTTGAGATTTAAACGATTGAAAATTTGGCGGGAAACTGAACTCCTCTGATTTTTCATAGGATTAACATTAACAAGGTTTGACCATGAATGAATGTGACAGAATAAATAGAATTCAATGAAATTGTTACAGAATGCTCATAAAGATGAATGAAATGAAATTATGGAAAAAAATAAGGGGGTCAATGTGCAAAAAATTGTAATGCTTTTAGATGGATAAAACCCGAGGATTCCGAAAATCTGACAGAAATCCTAAAACATGAGGAGCGAACCTCCTTAATGTAAGAGCTTTGCTCTTGATTCTAAATCCCATTATGAATTGTTTCTGTTTGTGTTTGATGTGTTGTATATACATGTATCATTAATGTATTGATGAATTCAATAATAAAATATGTTTACATTAATTCTAACTTTAAAGAAATCAAAATATGGCAGTTAAAATAAATCTGGATATTTCTTTGTAACAAAAAGTAAATGACTTTTATCTGTGTGTACCAGTACTGCAGAACTTCATCACATTTGAGATTCCCTGTTTAATAAACTCTAATTGAATCTAAATATCCAAATACTAATTAAGTTTCATAATCTCTTTAATTCAGAAGAAAATACCAGACAATGATTTAGTTGTTCATGAAAATTCAGTGAAAAATGCAAAATATCTAAGTGGAAAAACATGGCTGTCGAAGCTACCATCAGCAGACGGAGAAAATGATGTTTATTCTTATGAAGCTAACACAGATCATGTGACTAGCAATATAAAATGACAGTTAGCAAAAAAATCATATTTGTATCTTCATATCTTACCTCTTCTTCTTTCTCTTTCTGTAGTCTTTCATTTTCTTCTATTTCTCTTTCTAACCCATGTAGAGTTTCCAATGCTGCTTTAAGGGGACCACAAAGTCTAGAGAATTCTACTATAGCAATAGTATACTGTACCAATGTAGCACAGTCTTCACTGGAATACTTAGCTGCTGCTATGGTGATACCTTTAGTGTTGTCTGGGGATGGGGACCTTTTTCTAGCAGTAAACTGTACATCTAAAATCAAAACAATATCCAATATTCTAAGCGATGGGAATCTTTCTAGTTGCAGAATAATAATCCAATATAAATTCTTGGATTTAAACAACTCATCAATTCCAAGCTTCATACAAAATTTCAAAAAAAATGACAATACCAGGCCCCTGTGGAATTGTCAGGGCTTGAATATCAGCATGTCTTTAACTATGAAAAAAATGTTGAAAAATCCTGCCTCATTGTTTTTTTACGGTAACCAAAAATAGAAAAAAACCTAACATTAAATTGTGGAATATTGCTGACATGAGTATTAATGTTTACTTACCCTGAGCATTATCCAGCAGAGTTCCCTCCCCTGTAACACCAAGATTTCCTTCCTTATTTGCAGAAAGATAACTCTCAACAGCTGTAAAATAATCATTATTATTTCAATATGATTTCTATATTTCCATATGTCATAAATTATCATTGCAACTATAGCCCTACAAATACCATTCAACCCCAGACATTAATTTTCACCTCTAAAAAACATATTCTGTCTTTCCTGAGAAGGAAATTATATAGTTCAAAGCTAGTCTACATAGTTTCAAAACAGACCAGGCATTATAAAGTATTATAAAGAGTATAGTTTTTGATTCTGACACATTTCACTGCAGCAAATAATAAGGAATATATGAATCTAACACCATTAAAAAGACAAGATAAAGAAATCTCAGACACCAAAGGGTAAGATTTCAATATTTCTCTGACGAGGCTTGCCAAGTCAGATAACAATTAAAATCTTACCCGAGGGTCTGACAGTCTGAGATCTCTAAATCTAGCATTTTAAATGGTGTTTGATTTATTTCTCACATTTGTTACCACATAACTGAATTTATTTACCACCAGACAGCACTTGACGTCTGACGTTCCTAGGTGACGTCAATGACGTCAGAATTAGTTGCCTAGTAATTTTCCGTCTGGTACAAGACAAGAATATTTTGTGCCCCTGAAAACCAGAACTAGCTTATCTTTTTAGTGAGGAAAAAACATCCAAAAATGTTTTCATAATTCATAATTTTCATTTGGATTATGGCTTTCCATATTCTTTGATTATAATACTGCTGATGAGACTGGTTACTCCTTGAAACACCTGTACAGCATAACAAAATTTACTGTTTTTATGCAACTTTATGAATTTTGCATAAGATTTTTGTCATAAACTATAACTAAAGGATGAAAAATAAAAATATTAATACATTTTGTTTTTTACTACTATTTACTTTATCTAATAACTCTGTATACAACAGTTTCCCTTGTATAATTATTACATATACAAATTAAAAACTTTGGAAAACATCATTCAAATTATATATTCTTAAGAATACTATGAAATTGAAAAAATGTAAATAACAAAAATAAACATACCACGCAGAACGTCATCTTTAAGGCCATCTTCCCATGGTACATTGTGTAACATGTCAACAAATTTTTGTGAATCATTCATGGTACTCTGAATGTTTTTCCATTGTGCTCTGTCAAATCCACCATCTTTCTTTCCTGTAATAGAAATTCAAATTAAAGGTAAAATAAACAAGAACATGACTGTACCTATATATCCATGCCAACCTGTTAATCTGATTTAAACCAAACATATAGATAGTGCCTATGCACCAAGAGTATAAGTTCATCTATCTTTGACCTCTAAAGTAAAAAATAATGAGCCGAATTTCCCCTTTTCTGATAATTTTTTCATCTGAGCACATTCATCAATTTTCTATGTTATCAAGGAAAATAACTCAAATAAAACTATTCAACCAGGACTTACTTTACTCCTTGGAATTTAATTACTATATAAATGTTGTCCACAATAAATGAGAACTGTATGTGTAAAGCACTTGAAGGACCATCTTTGATAGCCAAGGGTTATGATCCAATCCTCTTCACAGGAGAGGAGCGGATCACGATCCTTGGCTAAAAGGACATTTAGTCAAACTTTAGAAGGACACAATTCTGGTATGAAGTTAAGCCACACTTCATACAAAATGTACTTTTCATAAAAAATTTTACACTGTAATAATCATTCTATACTTAATTACAAACAGTAACATTTTGTGGTACATGTATTTATTACATAAACTGTATATGATTAACAGTTACAGAACTTATATATGGAACTGCCAAATCAGAAAACAAACTCGTAAACAAAACAATAAAGTCCACACAGACTTACAATCCACATAGATCTATAGTCCACAGTCTTGCAATCCACATAGATTTATAGTCCAAACAGACTTGCAAACCTCATACATATAGATCTACAGTCCACAAAGATCCACATAAATCTATTGTCCACACAGACTTGCAATCCACATTGATCTATAAACTGACTTACATCCACATAGACCTATAGTTCACATGGCCTTACAATCCACGTAGATCTATAACCTGACTAACAATCCACATAGATCTATAGTCCATGCAGACTTATATAGATTTATAGTCCAATACACAAGGACCTAGAGTCCACACCGATTTTCAGTCCACATAAATTTCTAGTTGACAGAGACTTACAACCCACCATGGTTGGCAAAATACCACAAAAATGAAACCCTTATCATTCAATAACAAATACATAAAAATGCAAATTAGTTACATATGTCAAATGTTTAATTTGTGAAAAGGCTAAAAACTGTGGAATTAAGTGAAATTAGAATATCACTTTGAATTTCTTTGGTTAGTAATAACCTGACCATGATTATTCCAAAGTATCATTACATAATTAACCAGGTCATTGGTAACTAGAAGTATAATGATTTTTTTAAAGGAAAGTGGAAACCCCCACCCCCCTTTACATACACACTGAATTTAAATTTCTTAATGTTATGAAGAGCCATGACTCCTTGGAAAAGTGATACAACAAAATATTTATACAACAGTCAATACTAATGGTTCTTATTGGCTAACAATATAATTTATTTCTCAATGGTTGACGATGTCAATAATTCCTCGACATTGGCTAACAATATTAATGGTTCTCATTGACGGACAATATCAAGGGTTCTTCAACAATGGCTAACAATATTAATGGTTCTTATTGGTTGACAATGTCAATGGTTCTTAAACAGTAGCTAAAAACATTAATGGTTCTCATTGGTTGACAATATAAAGGGTTCTTCAACAATGGCTGACAATATTAATGGTTCTCAATGGCTGACAATGTTAGGGGTTCTTTGACATTGACTAACAATATAAATGGTTCTCACTAGTTGACAATGTCAAGGGTTCTTCAACAATGGCTTACAATATTAATGGTTCTCATTGGCTGACAATGTCAATGGTTTTTCAACAATGGCTAACTATATTAATGGTTCTCATTGGTTGACAATGTCAATTTTTCTCCAACAATGGCTAACGATATTAATGGTTCTCACTGACTGACAATATCAAGGATTCTTCGACAATGGCTAACAATATTAATGGTTCTCAATGATTGACTAATATCATAAAGGCTCTAAATGGTTGATAATGTTAAGAGTGCTGTGATATTTTAAGAATAAAAGTTACTGTACCTGAAGATCTTTGATCTACATATTAAAATTTGTAAGGCATAAGATTTAAGTGATGAAAGCTGATTATGAAAGTATAAGACAAAGATAGTAAGATCTTGAAATAGTATGACTGATATAATTATGTCCTAGGTAAATCTCATCATGAATTCTGATGGTCATAAAACATTCAGCAAATGATCAAAAAGTGCAATAATTCATTCAAGTGCTCAAGTGCAGTTGTAATAATAGTGTTCTTTGATCATTTTGGTGAATATTTTTGACAGCCACAATCCAGGCTATGTTATAGTTTTTACACTTATACAAGGTGTTCTTTATTCCATGACAACATAGATTAAAACTAGAGCTGTCGGCAAATCCAGACTAATACCCCCCGCAACTGCATTTGAGTACCAAGGCATGTCTTTTTGAAATTTGACCTTCAGCCACATGGTAATTGGAAAGTAAATCTAACAGAAATAAAGCATGTCAGGACTGAAATTACAGGTTTTATTCCAACCAGTTCATATCTGGTACTTCATTTAAAGGGTAATACATAAAATAATATATAATTCGAAGGATACAAAGCTGATTTAACCAAGCTTTCTGCACAAAATGAGCAAGGATTTACTAGCATTAAGGTCAAAGGTCAAGGTCACAGTGACCTAAATTTGGTATGCGACATATTGTCTTCCCATGATGCATCCACACACCAAGTTTGATAATCCTAGGTGCTACGGTACAAAAGTTCTGCTCTGGACACATTTTTACTATCATAAAGGTCAAAGTCAAGGTCACAGTGACCTAAATTTGGTACGCGACACATTGTCTTCGCATGATGCATCCACACACCAAGTTTGATGATCCTAGGTGCTATGGTACAAAAGTTCTGCTTCAGACACTGTTTTACTATCATAAAGGTCAAAGGTAAAAGTCAAGGTCACAGTGACCTAAATTTTGTACGCGACACATCGTCTTCCCATGATGCATCCACATACCAAGTTTGATAATCCTGTGTGCTATGGTACAAAAGTTCTGCTCCGGACATGGTTTTACTATCATAAAGGTCAAAGGTCAAAGTCAAGGTCACAGTGACCTAAATTTCGTCTTCCCATGATGCATCCACACACCAAGTTTGATAATCCTAGGTGCTACGGTACAAAAGTTTGGCTCCGGACACGAAAGGGGACGGACGGACGGACAGACGGACAGACATGGTGATTCCTATATACCCCCCAAACTTCGTTTGCGGGGGTATAATAAATCTTTCTTACTATAAAGAATCATTGGTTTTACTGTAAACCAACTTATTTTCGCGGCTACTTTATTTCGCGTTTTGTCCCTCCTCGTGAAGTTCGCGACGATTATTTTTTGCCATTTTCTATTTCTGTTAATGCTTTTATAAAAGGATATGACCTATTCGCAACGATTTATTTTTGCGATATTTGCATGCACCTGAAAATAAATCGCTCGCAAAAATAAGTTGGTTTACAGTAATTTCACTGTAAGACTCATCAATTCATTGTGATCTTTGTAATATTATAATGCATATCTGAATCATCTTTCTGATTGGTTATGCCATAAATTTCAAGGCATTAATTACACAATATATGATATGAAATTAACTGTACAGACACATTTTGTATTTTTACCAGATTTTTTGACAATTTACATAAGAATGGAACAAATTAATTAACATGGCATCATTAGTCTGTTGGATAACTATTTACTGTTTTTTCTGACATGTTACTGTATAATGAATAGACGCCACGAAATTTGTAAATACTATATACATCTTAGATATATTTTATATACATTTGTGTAACAGAAGACTACATTAAAAATAAATCAGAGAAAAGAAGAGATAAATGTGAGGACTAATGAATAATTATATAACTATATGTTGTGTTTAATCATACCTTCTCTGGCATCTAATGAAAAAGGATAAATAAGCCATATAATATAGGTCAAGCAAGAATGTAGGTCACTAGCCAGGATAAACTATTTTATACAGAGACTATACTGTATTAGCAATTTATATTCTTTGAATGGAAATAAAGACTTTGTATTTGTATTTGTATTCACCAATTCAAAAGGACACCTAAAGGGAGGAGTGTACAATTACTTTTGTTGTTGGTTGTGGTCATAGAGTTCATGGACATTCGTTTTCATGAACTATGAAGGATAGAGAAACACAACATCTATAATTATTTTGGTTCTTGAAATATCATATCAATATTCTCATTGTTTTAGATTGCATTATGAGGCTCCAGAGGGGAAAATATTTAATTCAATAATGAAAAATAGTATTACAAAAGATTACATGTAATAACTTTAAATAAACAAGATAAAATGCACTCTGCTTAACAAATAAAGAAATTTTTTATCCAGTAAAAAGTAATTAGGTGAGACTATGGAAATGGGTGATAATACTGTGTTAAATCTGTATACATTATTGCAAAATTCATATAAATGTTTAGTCTCTTCAACTAAATAGAATTCTTTGTTTTGGTAAAAAAAAAATACCACCCCTCCAAAGCCTCATCTTGAAAGTCAATATACAATAAACAAACGACAACATTATGATTAATTACCAATAAGTAATGAACGTTGAGAAACTGATTTCCATTTTAGAATCCAGTCTGCAATGTAACAAGTACTTCTACAGTATGTTTAGTTTTTTATACTTAGGGTATATAAGTAATGCTACCATGAAG
>MJUU01042392.1:86249-98376 GCA_002080025.1 Modiolus philippinarum
ATTTATGAATCAATCTGAAAATAGGAGGTGCACAAGTACTTATAGTTACTAACATTCTGACAAAATTTGAAAAGTCAATTCAGAAAGGTTCCTGAGATAAGCTTCCGAAAAATTTTCAATATAGACTCTAAGTAGGAGAAATCTACAAAGTGCTGTAACTGTTAAACATTTATGAATCAATCTGAAAATAGGAGGTGCACAAGTACTTATAGTTACTAACATTCTGACAAAATTTGAAAAGTCAATTCAGAGAGGTTCCCGAGATAAGCTTCGGACAAATAATGTCTACGGACGGACAGACGGACGGACAGACAGACGGACGGACGGACGGACGGACGGACAGACGGACGGACATGGTGATTCCAGTATACCCCCCTACTTCGTTGCGGGGGGTATAATAAAGGGAAAAATGGCTTAGTCCTTCCTAACAGGAAGTTGATATCCTTACATGACCAAAATGACAGATGACACATTCCTCCTATATATAAAGTCAAATACCAAATTTGAAATGAATCGGCCTAGTAATTGCTGAGAAAAGTGGGGCGAATATTTTCACTATGTTCAATACAGGGAAAAATGGCAAAGTACCACCTAACAGGAAGTTGATATCAAAATGAGAGACAACGCATTCCCCTATATATAAAGTCAAACAGCAAATTTGAAATAAATCGGCCCAGCAGTTGCTGAGAAAAGTGCGACGAAAATTTTCACTATGTTCAATAAAGGGAAAAATGGCAAAGTCCGACAAAACAGGAAGTTGATATCATAAGGCAACAAAAATGGGAGACAACGCATTCCCCCGATATATAAAGTCAAATAACAAATTTGAAATATATCGGTCAAGTAATTGCTGAGAGAAGTGCGACGAAAATTTTCACTTTGTTCAATAAAGGGAAAAATGGCAAAGTACCACCTAACAGGAAGTTGATATCATAAGGAAACCAAAACGGCAGATGACACTTTCCCCCATACATAAAGTCAAATACCAAATTAATAAAATGGCCCAGCAGTAGCTGAGAAAAATGTGCTAAATTTCGGATGGACGGACGGAAGGACGGACGGACAAGGGTATTCCAATATACCACCCACTCACGAGTGGGGGTATAATATCAAAATCATTACACCTTGTAGAGATAATAGCAAAATCATTACACCTTGTAATATCAAAATCATTACACCTTGTAAAGATAATATGGAAATCATTACACCTTGTAGAGATAATATTAAAATCATTACACCTTGTAGAGATAATATCATAATCATTACACCTTGTAGAGAAAATATCAAAATCATTACATCTTGTAGAGAAAAAATTAATTTACTTGTCTTTTGACAGTTTTACAAGCAAGTTTTACTGTTACATGTAATTGCACTCCTCTACATGCCAATCAGGTATCAGAAAGATAATAATGATACCAAATTTACATATGACTAATAGAGAGATGGACTTGCTGAAAGATGGACAGATAGACAGATGGACAGACATATAAATGGTGAATAAAAGCATCACTTTCAATTTACATAGCCATGATGGGCATAAATATATGCCTAAAAAAGATATTAAAAGCATTGCATAGTATTCAAAATTGCAATCTATACACAACTATCTATGTTACCTTGTTCTAGAAGTTCATCCTATACACAACTAACTATGTTACCTTGTTCTAGAAGTTCATCACTACTTTATCTTGTTCTAGAAGTTCATCCTATACACAAACAACTACGTACCTTGTTCTAGAAGTTCATCTTCCTGTTCCTCCTCAGTATCCATCTCTGTTAAGTGGAGATGAGCATCAAGTGATTTACTAAGGCCTACTTTGGCTTTCAGTTTCTCTAAAGCTGTGGCTTTTATCGTCAGTTTATTAAGTAAGTCTTCAGTTGTCTTTGTGGCTTCCTGGAATTTTCCACTGATTGTTTTTATAGCTTTCCTCATTACCTTGGCATCTGATCTTGTCTGGTCTAAAGTTGCTAAAACCTTCCTGTTTTCAAAAATATAAGATTAACTCATTTCAGATTTTACAAATATTTCTTTGATATGCTTTCTAGTTTCCAAATGTTTCATTGCATAGATGACAAAACAAAATATATTGTAAACAAAAAAAACAACCAACAATTATCCAGATCTTCAAAATTCAATAAAATAGTTATTTCATGCCGAGATTCTTAAGGTCATTTGTTTATAGCATACTGCGAACAGTCTGGCCACAATATACTCACTTAGTAATTTGTTAACAATAACATATTGTGAACAGTCTGGCCATAAGTGTTCACTTACAGTCATTTGTAAACAATAACATACTGTGAACAGGCTGGCCAATATGTGCTCACTTACAGTCATTTGTAAACAATAACATACTGTGAACAGTATGGCCAATATGTGCTCACTTACAGTCATTTGTAAACAATAACATACTGTGAACAGTCTGGTCAACATGTGCTCACTTAGTCATTTGTAAACAATAACATACTGTGAACAGTCTGGCCAACATGTGCTCACTTCTAGTCATTTGTTAACAATAACATATGTGAACAGTCTGGCCAACATTTGCTCACTTATGGTCATTTGTTCACAATAACATACTGTGAAAAGTCTGGCAAACATGTGCTCACTTTTTGTCATTTGTAAACAATAACATACTGTGAACAGTCTGGCCAACATGTGCTCACAGTCATTTGTAAACAATAACATACTGTGAACAGTCTGGTCAACAGGTGCTCCCTTTTGGTCATTTGTTAACAATATACTTTGAACAATCTGGCCAATATGTACTCACTTATGGTCATTTGTTCACAATAACATACTGTGAACAGTCTGGCCAACATGTGCTCACTTTGTCATTTGTTCACAATAACATACTGTGAACAGTCTGGAAAACATGTGCTCACTTTTTGTCAATTGTTAACAATAACATACTGTGAACAATCTGGCCAACATGTGCTCAATTATGATTATTTGTTATCAATATCATACTGTGAACAGTCTGTTCAACATGTGCTCAATTATGGTTATTTGTTATCAATATCATACTGTGAACAGTCTGGTCAACATGTGCTCCCTTTTGGTCATTTGTTAACAATAACATACTGTGAACAATCTGGCCAAAGAAATGGTACAGAAGAGAAATGATAAATATATGACTTTCAGGTCCATGTGTTAGCAATGAATCAACATGGATGTGAGTTGCATGTTCACATGTGAACAATAAATCTTTTTCTTACTTGAGCTGTTCGACATCTTGAGTCCTGTCTTTAGACTTGTTGTTGTACAAACATCTAAAACATTCCATGAAGCGTCTGTAAGTTGTGGGTCCAATATAAACTTCGTTTTTAGCTCTCTCACCATGCTTCCTGTGTCTGTTTCTGTACAAAAAATGGAAACATATTAATTTGATACATAACAAAATTCATTAGCTCAAATATTTTTTTAATTACCAAGGAGATCTGACAACCCTCACGAAGATACATAAAAAAGGGTAAAAGCTGAAAGGTTGAAAAAGCTTATCTTATATCTGCAAATTTATCAGCTTTTGTTTCTTGTGTTCATTTTTTCCAGAGAATGTCCTTGTAACAGTGGAGCATAAAAGAAAACTTATCTATAGTCAAAGGCTATCAAAAATACAAAAATACAGAAGTTGCAGAAAAAAACTGTAAATTTCCTTATGTTGTAAACATGTTTCAAGGAGTAACCTCTCATCAGCAGCATTTAAATAAAACCAGATGCCTCCAGGAGCCTGTATCGCTCACCTGGCTTTCATTTGCCTCAATCAAGCTAACATTGAAAGTTATACAGTTGAACTTCAGTCCCTCAAACTTTGGTAGTTCGAACATATCTTGAACTGTATTTTAAGTCTCATCATGTTCAATTATATTTCTTTGTTGGGCTTTTTTGACAAAAACGTTCTTGCTAAGGACCACTTTCGACACAAGTTTTGAAGTTGAGACATCATTTTGTAAATGGCAGTCAACCCCAAATTTTCAACACCATATTTTTTAAAATTACAACATCAATATCTATTTTGAAAGCAAATTTCATTGAAATCGGACAATGTTGAATTTTCCCCCCTTTTTTGGCAGCCATTCTGAAAATGGCTGTAAGCGAACAAATTTTAACATCAGTTTTCAAGTTGCGACATCAATAACTATTTGGAAACCAAGTTTTATTGAAATCGGACAATGTTGAATTTTCCCACCTATTTGGCGGCCATTTTGAAAATGGCAGTCGATGAACAATTCTTAACGTTGATTTTGAAATTGCAACATCAAAATCTATTTGGAAACTGAATTTCATTGAAATCGGACAATGTTGAATTTTCCCGCCTTTTTTGGCGGCCATTTTGAAAATGGCGGTCAACCAACACTTTTCAACACCAGTTTTGAAGTTGCTACATCAATTTATTTATTTGGAAACCAAATTTCATTGAAATCGAACAATGTTGAATTTTCCCGCCATTTTTTGGCGGCCAATTTGAAAATGGCAGTCAACAAACAATTTTAAACATCAGTTTTGAAAACCACACAGCATGGCAAACATTTTATCTAGTTACACTTAACCTTCATCTTCTATAGTTTTGGAAATAAAAGATGAAAAATATGAAAATTTTGAAAATTCCGTCAAAAAAGGGCAATTACTCCTACAATGGTTTTTGGATTTTCTTCAAAATTTCAGGGTTTGTAAATCTTGATATGCTGAACCTTTTTGCAACATAAACTTGACCTCTATTTGTTACACTTTTTGAAATAAAAAATAAAAAATGCACAAATGTTGAAAATTTTACGGAAAAAGGGCAATAACCCATAGATGCCAACCCTTTTCAGCCTTAATCAGTAACCATCAACTGAATTTTCAGTAATTTTGGTCTTCTATCAGTAATTATCAAAATATTTCTATTTATTGAAACTATATCACTGATTGGTTGCAAAATATTGTGCAAATTACAGAATATCTTGATATATTGTACACGATGTCTAAATGTTTTAAAAAATCATGCATTATTGATCTGTTTTGACCAAGGAATATTCTGTTACCTTCTATTGTTTGTGGTGTGCAGCTCTGATAAGTCAAAGACAGACAGACAAGCTGGTATAGTGGAAGCTATACACCCTTCAAAAATTTATCTAAACATTCATACCGCCGCGTTCGACATATAATTTGAACTCATCTTTACACTCTTGACCGACAATTTAAATATTCAATGCCATTCTATGGAATATTCTACGCCAAAACATACTGGCCTTTCGTTTACTTTTTTTGTGGCAGACAGCCTATCAGACTGCATTGCAACAAGGTTGGAAACTTTCAACTTTTCGGAGAAAGATAAGTCTACTAAACCACACTCGGAGAAAGATATGTCTACTAAACCACATCGGAAAGGTCCGAGAAACCCAGAAGCAACATCTGTTTTGTAATTTAGAAAAAATTGTATGGAACGGCAACGAAAGAAATCCGCGTTTTGCAAACTTGAACAGCGGCGATTGAAAATCCGTAATGATTGGACTAATGAGCGTAATGACGTAATTTGGACCCCGAATCCGTGAAAGTTACAGAGAATCCGTAAGGGTAGGCATCTATGAATAACCCCAAGACGGGTTTTCGGATTTCCTTCAAAATTGCAGGGTAGGTCTTGCTATGCTGATCACTTTTACCTCATGTTAGATTTTTGATATCTGTAACGCTTTTTGAGTTATTTGCAAAAAACAGCAATTTACCCCTATGTTCTATTTTTAGTAACAGCAGCCATGTTGTTTGGTCTTCAGACTAATCGAACACAATTTTGGCACTGCATACCCTAGTGATGCTTCAGGCAAAGTTTGGTTACAGTTGGCTCAGCAGTTTCAGAGAAGATTTTTGAAATTGTTGACGGACGGAAGGACGACTGACGCAAAGTGATGGCAAAACCTCACATGGCCTTTTAGGCCAGGTGAGCTAAAAACATGGAAAGCCATAATCCAAAAGTAGCCAAAAAAGAAGTACTCATTACCAATAACATCGAAATAGGTGGCCAAATCTAGTACCAAGGACATCTACCGATTGCTATACAAAGAATGAAGCCTTAGTATTTTTAAAGGGTTTGAATTTTGATTAAACTGTAAATTTCTATAAAACGCTAGGTAAATTGTTCATAAATCATGGATGAAGTAGAAATATGACAAATAAGGGCTATCAGTTATCAATATAACTTCAATTTATAAAGCAAAACAAAGAGCTTATAAAAATATGGTTAATAATAAATGTTCAATTTATAAAGTACAACATTCTCAAATCTATATTGTTTATTTCTGTAATATTCTAAAATGTGAGGCTTGGAGGGCATTTTAATGTGATACAACATTTCACAACCAATGACAGTTCATTTCTTTAGAATTTTAAATGCTTTGAAAGCCTCACATTGAAGAAAACCTACTTGATGTAGTTGTAGAATCTATATTCCAAGCAGAATATTTATGGATATGATATACCCACAATGCATGGTAAATTACAATTAAGGATGCTGACATACAGACAGACATACAGACAGACATACAAACAGACAAAAAAGACTTAGACAAGCTCATTATATTTACTTTATCCTTTCATGCAATATTGTCTTTGAGTATGGCAGATTGGGAACTTTGACTGGCTCAATCTTAATCTGGTCTTTCTTCTTCTCGTGGATCTTGATCTTGTTAATAGTGATTTCTGTACTAAGATCCCCGGCCCATGGTAATTGACGACAATCTCTCAAGACAAAACTATGGATATTGGCTAAGCATGTTGTCACATTCTCACTACAAAACAAACGAAATCAGACTTTAAAATGAATTTTTCTCAACAATCCACAAACTTAAATCCTCTATTAATATTTTCTCAAATTGTATTTATGTAGCCTGAAATTAACTTTATATCACCCCCTTTCCCCAAATACATCGATTGGAAGTGTTTTGACAAGCTTGGATACTGTAAACCAATACTTTTTACAATAGACTTATATTCACAAATCATTACTTTGTATTACTTTCAAGGCTTGTTTTGTGATAGATCATTCTTCTATTTAAGTCCATCCATAAGACAAGTTTGTCAGGCTTTAACTTGTGAAATTAGCAAAAAGTAAGACCCCCCAAATAAAACTTGGTTTATCTGTAGTACTCCTGAAGGTCCTTATGTAATTATAAAATAACCTGAGATTTTCAAACTCCTCTGTCAGCTGGAATCTTGTAATAAAATAAGAAGCTTCACCCAACAGTGATTCCTGTGGCCAGTCACACATCCAGTTAATAGCACATCCACTTAACAATCCTGGATATTCTCTGAAAAGTTAAAACATTTTTCATGCAAGCATTTACAACACATAATCCATAGTCAATGGAATCAAATCATACAACTAATACCATAAGAGGCCAATGGCCAAATAGCTGGATGGTCAAAGGCATTTAGTATTGAGATGATAAGCTACAACTACAGTTTGCAATATTGAACATATCAGCCATGACATAAAATATAATGATTTGCAAGGCTTCGTTAATACATTTTTAGAAAGACTTCACTGTATGATAAACAATTGTAAATATTCGCCAAATCGCATCATAAACCTGTCCACCCTTTAAAACAGTAATAACTGATTATTATATCATCTAACAAATTTAAATATTTGAAGTACTCTTTTTACACACATATGTTCTGGAAAGTTCTACATCATAGACATTTGAAATCAGTTATATCACTCCAATATGACCCTCTGATGTATGTTGTAGAAAAATAATTAGTTAAAAATAAACAACTGCATGGCTCATCATAACTTGTCATTTATCAAAAACTTAAAGATTAGAAATCATCAAGTGCAGACATAAACATACTTTCACGTGATAATTCCTTCGACTGTAAAAGCCTAATGACTTTTAACTACTGTATAGGGCTTTATATTCCAGGTACAAAATTTTTAGCAGTTATCAGTGTTGGATTTATTCGGAAGGTTTTATATTCGCAGATGTTTAGTTAAAGTCATTATGTTCATATATATTCAGGTTTACAGTAAAATATTCGCGGGTATAAATTTTCGCAATTATCATTTTAAACACGAATAGCACGAATATTAATACCCTGCGGAATATAGCAACCGTACAGTGTATGATGTTTTTTAAAATCTAATCTTACAAACTAATTTCTCACTAGAGTCAATCAATGATATTCGAAACCTTCACCTGTCACTGTAGTTACACATATTTTCCCTTGATAAATACCATGTGTATTGTATTGTACTGATTAAACTAATGGAAGTGATAAACACACCAAGGTTGACACAACTAAGGCGGAGCGAACCAAAAAATACAAATTAATTGATTAAAAATCAGAACCACATTCAAATATAGGGTTCTGAATAATGCCAAGCCGACACAGAATTTCAAATTTTGTTGCATAACGTGCATTCCTGAGAATGTTATCATTTATACAAACAGTTTAAAACTGGGTGATCCCTATAGCTTGATGGGCTCCAACCATTCAGCTAAAAATACCCAGGTTACTGCGAATAAAGTTGAAAAATCAACACACACAAAGATATATTACCTAGAACCAAACGACAATAATTAATGACTTACCTAGAAGCAGACGACAATAGTTAATGACTTACCTAGAAGCAGACGACAGTAATATATGACCAGGCTGCAGACACAAAATCATGTGCATATTACTTTTGACTCTAGCTACGAAAAATTTCATGGGATCTACTGACATACTGGGGAACTCCCTCTTCATGGCTGGAGCTATAGCCTATAATATTCATATTCAAAAGTTTTCAAACATCAAAATATCAGTCATATACATGTATATAAACTCAATAAAACTACATGTATTTAAAAATATTATTCATATAATTAAACAATTGATTTATGTGTACTTCATTTTCTGGTTCAGAAGTTTAGAGAAAAAGTCCAGTTTGAAAATCTTTGATTCAAATTATATAAATCAAATCAAATATTTTATTGTACCAATCATGGACCCACAGGGGGCAATGACAAAAAACACACATGATTAAAAACATACATACAAACATCTGTAGCACCAATACTTTGATATTTATATAAGTCAATATTACCTTTATAGATAGTCTGTTTATGTAAATTTCAAACCATTAGAACACAAAAGTTCATATTAGAATATCACAATTAAAGAAATTCTCCATTTATACTCATGTCTTTTCTTAATTATAAAATTCTAATTTTAACAGTTAAATTATACCTGAAGTAGACCCTCCATTTCATCATTAGTAAACAGATGTGGGACTTCTCCACTGATTAGCAGACTGTTGATAGCATCAAGGTATACTGGATCTTGTAAGTCACGGGCCTACAATTACAACAAGTTGTTACACCGAATATTCACTAATCAGTACACAAGACACATTCATAAAACTTCAGACAAACAGATAACCATACAATATAAATCAACAAATAATATTTCAACTAATTTCACTCTATAAATCGCCTTATGAATGGACAGAAAAATGGACACCATGATCACTATATACCGCCTGCTAAAGCAGAGGGTATAATGATGATAGAGCTTAAGAAGCAGAGTAAAAATATAATTAAAAGTGAAAAAGGTTGTAAGTGCCACTTACAACCTTATAATTCCATGGACGAAATATGTCTTATTTTAAACTGAGAAATTTTCTGCCCATCTTCTTTTTGCTCTTTAAAATTTATACCAGGCAGTGTCATTGTGAGTTGAGCTACTAAATCATCCAACTCGTCAAAATATTAACAACAGTTTTATTTTTGCACTTCATCCACTAACCCAGTAGCCAGAACATCAGTGCTGGCCCGAAAACCGATTTTATTTGGAAACTTGCAATATCTAAATTTTTGAAAATCTTGTTCAAACCTAAGGAGTATCTCCCTCTTGCACAGCTCTGTCCTTAGCTGATTTTGGCTTTCATATTTAGATCTTATCTGTTGTTTGTTCTCTATCAGTTTTTACACATATTTCAGTTTACGGTCTTCCAAATGTTTTGATTTTATCTGCACTGAAGAGACATAAATTGTCGAAATGTGCATATGTAGAAACAAACTTAACAGCTACTTCGGTATTTTGTTATTTTACTCAAAAATAGCAACATAAAACTGCCATGAAAACTTCCCTGTTCACAATATTGGAACATCTTAGTTTACATTTTCAGTAATTCACTCTACTATTTTAAAAAAAGCAGTGCCTTCAATATAACATCAAAAGATGTATATTTTAGTTTATCTGAAATATAAAAAATCTTTTAAAAAATAATATAATGATAAATTCTACATTCATTTACTTACAGTAAATACAACAGTCAGGATTTTATTTTCTGCACCACTCAGTCTGACTGCAGATCTTAGTCCATCAAAGAAATTGCTCTGTTTGGAAGTATCCATTTTATGGATAGGGATGTCAGCAACATGTAGGGCTAGTCTACATAAAGTAGAAAGGTGGGCTCCAACTGCACCAATCAGTAACAAGTTGCCCCTGTAAATAATACAAGTTTTTCTTTTAAGAATATGATTAAAGTTTCTACTCGAACGTTTCTTGACTTGCAATGGATGTAGTTGTAACCTCCTCACCTACTCCTTCCCCACTGTAATTGATCCATTCCACTGAACTGGAATGAAGTCCCCCCCCCCAAAAAAAAACTGCAATCCCTTTTAAATGTACATAGTACTGAATTACAATGAAGTCCTAACCCCTCCCTCATTCGTTCCCCACTTAGTCCAGACTTATTGGACACATTTTTCAAAGGGGACCAACTATTTTCAAAAATAGGAAATAAGGAAAATTGTGACCAAGTATGGTTCCAATTGGCCAAGAACTTCCAAAGAAGTTCTTGATAAAACTTTGTGAAGAAAAATCATAATAATTTGAAACTATAACGGAATTAACTCCTGTAACAATTAGTCAAACATTATAGACCTGTAGTCCTGGACATCTTGAATATTTTTCAGTTTAAAGTTTCAATGTAATTGGCTACCTACCCATGATGGAAGCTAAGTACACGATGCATTCTGATCACATGATCGATGATGAAATCTGACAACATGATATTGAGTGGTATATTTCCAAACTCCTCATTATAACGTGTCAGGTGTGTATTCAGACAGCTATGTATATCTCTCAAATTGTCAACAGGTTGTAGGGTAATCTGAAAAATAACAAACCACGTTATTACACCCCTTATTACCAACAGGTTGTAGGGCATTATGCCATGTTATAATATCACAATTTTTCGTGCTTACTACCATTGCTTAGTTCTATTTTTCATTGTATGTCCATAATAAACATATTGCCACAAACATTAATGACATTATAAAAAGGTTTTACTGTATAATCTTACATTAATGAACTCATGGGCAAACGGACACCACGATCACTATATAACGCCCCACTAAAGCAGGGAGTATAATTAATCATTTCTAAATCAAATGTTTCCTTGATTTCAGTATTTTACACATTCATCTTAGGACATCAATAATGACTGAAATAAAAAGTATTACGAGTCATTCACATAATATTGCTGAAAAACTTACATAAAAATTGGCTAACCTTGACATTTTTACCTGTAAGAGAAGGCTGACCTTGACATTTTACCTGAAACAGATGATCTCGACATGTATACATGTAACAGATGCCTGATCTTGACTGTCCTACCTGTAACAGATGACTGACCTTGACATTTTTAGTTGACCTTTATATCTTACCCTGTAACTGATGACTGACCTTGACATCTTAACCTGTAATGGATGTCTGACATTGATATTTCAATTTGTAACAGATGACTGATATTGACATCTTAACTTTTAACATATGACTGACCTTAACATCTTAACCTGTAAAAGATTACTGACCTTGACATTTTTACCTGTAATACATGACTGATCTTGACATTTTTACCTGTAACAATTGACATTTTGATCTTTCTCTGTATAAGAAGTGACAATATGAGGATCTAGCAGGATGAAGACCCCTTGACATTTTATATGGATGACTGACCTTTTTTATTACTCACCTTGACATTTGGAATGGATGATTCACCTTGACATTTTTATATGGATGACTCACCTTGACATTTTTACCAGTAACAGATGTGACAGGTCGTTGATAACGAGGATCTATTGGGAAGGTTACAAA
>MJUU01042392.1:98397-116516 GCA_002080025.1 Modiolus philippinarum
TGTCCATTCAAAACTGATATACTAAACTAAACTTACAGCTATAGTATGTGTGTCCAATCAAAACTGATAATCTGTTAAAACTATATCATTTATGCCATCCAAATCAATACACGGTTATAAATAAAATCTGAAGTTTTTCATGTATGATTTTATTTTGAGAGAATGAAATCGAAATTTGCCCTCTCCACTGACATCGTGATATTTCTACTTTTCTATGATTATGTTTCATAAACTGTTGACACATGATATTTGTTGTCTGCTATAGGCATCTCTTGACTTTGTGAAAAAATTGACACAATTGTTCAAGAACCATTATTGGTCATTGAAAAACAAAACATAACAGTTGATCTAGATTGATGGGTCAAGGTCTCTCTTGAATATACACATTGATCTTAACTTGATTGCATATGTTTAACTAAGGAGGCCTGGGCCATCATCTGGTTATGGTTGGGATGTTCTCATACTGATATACTGCATGTCAAATATCAAGTATTTACTGCTTGTGAAAAAATTGACACAATTGTTCAAGAACCATTATTGGTCATTGAAAAACAAAACATAACAGTTGATCTAGATTGATGGGTCAAGGTCTTTTAATGGCATGGAATCAGGATATACAGTCAAACTTCGATGGCTCGAACACCAAAGGGACCTATAAAAACAGTTCAAGCCAAAGGTGTGTTTGAGATATTGAGGTCGAATTATGTTTAAACTTGAGCAAAGGGATCACAAAAAAGGTTCGAGGCATCCATTGAGTTTGAGTTATAGCAGTTCGAGCCATTGAAGTTCTACCGTACTTACAGACACAACTACATGTCAAATATCAAGTCTGTAGGACTACTTGTTCAATCTTTCTAATTATTTAATTCAAAAACGTAACAGGACTGCAAACTTTGATGATTTAGGCATGTTTTCAACAATTACAGTGTTCCCTGGCAATTTCACAAACGGGAAATGAAAATTTAGGGTAAAAATAAATTTTGAAAATTTTCACATTAAAAAGACATTTTGAAAATGAAATCTATTGCTGTTGGAGGGAGACAATCATAATTTGTTGATACAATGGAACCTGCCTAATCCAATACACTGTGGGACCATCAAAATGTGTCGGATTAAAGAGGATGTAAAAATAGTCAGGTTTAAAACAACATCTAAAAGCCATGTTTTGGATTAATAAATTATGTTGGATTTGACAGTGGATGTGGGAATACTCAGGTTTCCGATTAGACAGTTTTCACTGTAATAGCCTTTCAATATTGGATTAACTTCAATCATGCATAACTAAGTGGTTGACAGATGACTGATGGTGGCATGTAAATAGTCAGATAAAGAGTTAAGTTGAACATGAGTTGTTTTTAAGGCTTGGGTGAAAGAGTCAAAAAAGTCAAAAATGTTGTAATAAGAGTTGAATATCTTTTATTTTAATGACAACATACTGAAGTTACTGTTAATTTATTTTCTGCATATGTCCATTTTGACATCTTATGTCTCTTCAGTGCAGATCAAATCAAAACATTGGAAATCCAGAAACAGCAAAGATGAATAAAAGCTGATAGAGAACAAATAATCAAAAGGATCTAAATTGATATGATACTCCTTAGTTTTTACACAAAATTTTCTAATTTAGATATTGTAAGTTTCCAAATAGAATCAACTTTCAGGCCAGCACCAAAGAACTGGACTAGGCTACATTCCTCCAAAGAAGAAACAAGTAACTGTCACTGCCTGACACTCCTTCAGAGAATATCAGAACAAGTAACTGTCACTGACTGACACTCCTTCAGTGAATATCAGAACAAGTAACTGTCACTGACTGACACTCCTTCAGAGAATATCAGAACAAGTAACTGTCACTGTGTGACACTCCTTCAGAGAATATCAGAACAAGTAACTGTCACTGACTGACACTCCTTCAGAGAATATCAGAACAAGTAACTGTCACTGCCTGACACTCCTTCAGAATATATAAGAACAAGTAACTGTCACTGACTGACACTCCTTCAGTGAATATCAGAACAAGTAACTGTCACTGACTGACACTCCTTCAGAGAATATCAGGACAAGTAACTGTCACTGACTGACACTCCTTCAGTGAATATCAGAACAAGTAACTGTCACTGACTGACACTCCTTCAGAGAATATCAGAACAAATAACTGTCACTGACTGACACTCCTTCAGAGAATATCAGAACAAGTAACTGTCACTGACTGACACTCCTTCAGAGAATATCAGAACAAGTAACTGTCACTGTGTGACACTCCTTCAGAGAATATCAGAACAAGTAACTGTCACTGCCTGACACTCCTTCAGAGAATATCAGAACAAGTAACTGTCATTGCCTGACACTCCTTCAGAGAATATCAGAACAAGTAACTGTCAATGACTGACACTCCTTCTGAGAATATCAGAACAAGTAACTGTCACTGCCTGACACTTCTTCAGAGAATATCAGAACAAGTACCTGTCACTGTGTGACACTCCTTCAGAGAATATCAGACTGCTAACTAAATTAGTTGATGTTAGAGACTTTACTGTGGAGACTTTAGAGTTTACCATGGATTAATCAACAAAAATGCTGGTACTGCAGTGTATACAAGGTCACTAAACTACAGCTGTTACTACTGAATTAGTTTGAGCAATAAATTAAAGTTTCCTACATTTATAAAAAAATAACTGAATAAAAGGAGACAACATCAGATAAATAATACAGAGTAAAGACGTCTGCAGTGTACTACAAATACTTTTGGTCAAAACATAGAGCCCTTTCTGTATGTGAAAGCACAAAACAACAAAGAACTGTAAAAATAACTCTGCAGAATCTCACAATCATGCTAATCAAGTGAGAGTGCAAATAAAAATACCAAATGGAGATTTTTAAAATATTAAGTGTTTTTCAATGAATTACAAAAATACCTCTGAAATAATATCGTTGATAGTTTTATCGAACCAGTTCAGATCTGCAGTTCTGGCAATTCTGTCTCTCATAATTCTTGTCATCTCATGTTTCCATAGGGATATAACAGGAATCAATGTTTCGTCTGCTCGGCTTTCTTCTGGCAATCTCTTTAAACACTAAAAAAATAAAATAAAAGCAGTTAACAATAAATGAGTCAAATCTTATTAACACACAGTTAAACTGATGATACCCCCTGGTTTTTGTGAGTGTGCTGTATTAGTGTGTTAATTCTTAACATTTGTTTGGCCTTGGTGTGTCCAGTTTTGTCTTTATTTCCAGGTTTTAAAGATTTTTTTTTGAATTTTTCTTTTTGATTTGTTGATTCTGTATTTGGTATTCTTTTGCCAATATATCACTGCAATTTTTATCAATAAATTGATGGTAATTTAAAAATATTGCCAAGGTATAATGTGGAATGTCTACAAAACATCATGTCTTGATGACCATTTTTAAAAGCAGTTACAATAATTTGATATTCAAATAATCAAATAACTCCTTCATCTTTTTTAGTAGTCTAGTCCTTCCTATGTCCTGTCCCTTTTGAATAGGCTAGCCCTTCCTACTCTCAAACCCCTTGCATCCTTTTAAATAGAATAGCCCTTCCTAGGCCAAGCCCTTGCATCCTTTTTAATAGAACAACCCTTCCTGCCCCAACCCCAACATTCTTTTTTTTAGAACAGCCCCTCCTTCACCCAACCCCTTGCATCCCTTTTAATAGACTAACCCTTCCTACTACTACCCCTTCATATCCTTTTTAGTAGAATAGCCTTCTACACCCAACCCCTGCATCCTTTACAATAGAACAGCCCTTCCTGTCCCCAACCCTTGCATCTTTTTTAATAAAACAGACCTTCCTGCCACACCCAAACTTCCTTTTTAACAGAGTAGCCCTTCCTAACCCAAACCCTACATCATTTTTCATAGACTAACCCTTCTTAACCTCAAACCTTACATCCTTTTCAATAGAATATCCCTTTCTTCACTCAGCCCTTCATCATTTTAATAGGCTAACCCTTCCTACCCAAAACACATACATCCTTTTTATTAGAATAACACTTCCTAACCCAAGACCTTAAATCCTTTTTAAAAGAATATTGCAAAACTCCAATGCTTATGTTAAAGTTCAGTAGAACAGTATGAAGTGATGATACCTGGAAACATGTTGTTATATCTTTCAGTGTATACAGATAATGTTTACGTCCTGGCATTGGTGTAGATTTCAGTACATCCTGTACAGCACGTAACATTTCACACGAAGCCTTCACCAGATTGTTGTGTAACTCTATATCTAATCCTGGTCTGTCACCATCCGTCATGTTCAGCTAAAAATAAACACATATTTTAACTGTAAGATGGAATGCCCCATGACAGTAAATTTCTTTAACTGGTAAAACAATACTATCTACCTTATATCTGTATTATTTTCACAAATTCTACATGATCATCATTTCACAATACAGGTTTGCAGATTTCAATGTGAAGAGTCAAAAATTAAGTTTATGGTACAATTACCAAAAATTAAATGATACACATGGATTCCTTAATTATTTGTAAGTGTTAACTTGAACACTTACCTTCAAAAAAGGGTATAATGTATATGGAAACATAATAATCACAAACTTATCAGCAAAGACATATCAATGTTACAATATAACTTACATCTAGTATACCATAAACAATGTTCTTTAAAGCTTCTCCTTCTGGGGCAGTCAGGTGGAAAACTGCAAAGTGTCTCTGTAAAGTATTAAATATTATTGTATAGCATTCAAATGTAACAAAGGAAACATCCACAATGGCTGGAAATTACAGTCACATGCCACAATCTGCCAGGGAACTACACAAACAAGACAAAAGACAAACACAAACAACAATAGGAACTAGGGACAGCCAAACTTGGTACCGGCACTAGCAAAAGGCAACGGTATGGTTAGACTGGTTAAACAGTATTTTCCTTCATAATAAACATTCTTCAAAATACAGATAAAATCTGTAGTGTTCATGGTTATCAGTAAAATATACAAATTACAAATATTTGATTAATTAAAAAAATTATCTCAGATGTGTTTCAAGAATTAAGTTGTCTGTTCGCTTCAAAATGTAAATAAAACAAAAATGAAATGTTTCTTAATAAAATTTGCTTATAAAAATGTAATTGATGTTTAGAAAGGTAAAAACATACCAAAAATCTTTCTGAGAGTTTTGTACAGGAAACACCTGGATTATCACTCATAGACATGGCTCCAATAACATTAAATCCTTCTATAGTCTTCCATTCAAATGGTTTTTCTGTTGTACATAGAGTTTTGTCATCAAGTAACTGTCTAAGTAACTGTAAAATAATAATATTATCAAGTAACTGTCTAAGTAGCTATAAAATAATTATATTACCAAGTACTTATAAAATCATCGTCTTTGATACAAACCAAATGTCCATGAATTGTAAAATGACCATTCTCTTGTTATTAAGTAATTGGTTAAGGATTATTCTCTCATTATCCAGTAATTGATAAATGATCATAATAGTGTTATCCAGTAATTGTTAAATGATCATTCTCTTGTTATCCAGTAATTGCAAAATTACCATTCTATTGTTATCCAGTAATTGCAAAATGATCATTCTCTTGTAATATATAGTGATAATTGTCTTGTTATCACTTTGCTGTGAAATTATCATTTTTGTCATGTTATCGGTGATCTGAAAGAAACATTATTACATCAAGTTGTTCTTAAACAAATCAAATAAATCCCATCAATAATGCTTTTAAATACTATCTGGCAACCTCCATATAAAACAATCTGTTACCTCATTACATTTCTGTACACCATGGTCATCTGGGACAGGTAGATTTACATCATCAATAAACACCTTCAATTTCTTGTTTTCTTTGGCACCATAAACAAAACCTGTGGTGCAAAATTATAACATTACTACTTCAACCAGTTCTCAATGTGCTAGTTAACATATATTGGTTTTCCAACTGAGGACCAGATTTTTGTGCTGAACATAAGGGTTACTTAATGATGCAACAATAACAAATACTTTATGTATCTTACAACAACAAAAAATCATATAAGTAAACAAATTGAATTTTTTTCGTTGAAATTGGGGAAAATGAGACCTTTCTTTGGTTTATGATATACCGTATAGCGGGTTATTTTGACGGGTGTAAAATTTGGCGGTTTTAAAGAGAAAATGTATACGAAAAATTTTGGCGGTTTTTATTTTCGCGATTACATAAAATACATTAAAATATTTCCCTTGTGACTTAAAAGAAGTGAATTTTGGTTTATAATAAGTGTTGATCAACATGAAATATTAAAGAAAAGAATGATAATTATCCTTAGATTTTAATATTTTTTATCGCCTTTAATCAATTATTAAGTAAATTACATGTACTTTATGTATGTTCCTATATTTTCAGTAATTTTAAATATTTGTCATCTACATAGCTTGACCTGAATACAACCTTAAGACATGCACAATACATAGATATATCCAAGCTTTTATGATAAATGTTAATTAATTTCAAAAGCTTATAATTAAAAAAAACGTTATTTCATATAATATCATATACTTATTTATATAAACTATAGAATAAAATTTAGCGGAATTTATTTTGGCGATTTCAGCTAAACCGCTAAAATACGCCAAAATTAGCACCCCGCGAAAATAACCCGCTATACGGTAGTTTAAATTTTAATTTGAGAACCTGCGTATTACCTTGTCTGTGGTAGATGTTTGATTCTATAAAGTTCTGTAACTGTTTGGCACTGGAAGCTCCAGAAAATACCAACTTTTTACATACAGAGATCTGTGGATCTATAAGAAAATAAGGCAAAGTAATTTAATAAAGCAATTGAACTTAAAATTCTAACCTGTTTTACAACATCATAAAATAAATTGAAACTGCAGTGAAGATACTTATGAAATTGCAATAATATAGCGAACATGAAATAAAACTGAAAAATTTGTTATGCTGAAATTGTTAATTAAATTTCAACCATGTCAAAAGGGAAAAAAATAAACAAGATGTATTTTTTAAACCCTACATATGCATACAGTAGAACTCTACCTCAAGGACAAGTTCTGTGGCCTTCACCTTTGACCTGACTTTTTTTGCATATTTATGTTCCTCTTGACTAGACCCATACACTCACCAAGTATGAAAAGTCTATAAAGTCAAAGTAAACTTCAAAGGAGGCACAGACACAAAAACATATCCTTTGTCTGGGATTAAAAAAATTTAAATGAAGTAATTGTGAAATTACCAATGTACATGTGTTACTATTACAGTTAAATTGATATAACACAAGTTATGCACAATTATTATAATATTTATATGCATATAAAATAGCCAAACTTCATTCCACTCAAAAGCTAAAAATAAAAAGTTTTGATAAGCAAAGGAAAATTATTATTCTGACACCAGATATGTCCCAAGCAAGGAAGTAAATGTCTAATACAATCATGATTGAATGCTTATTCTAATTGGTTGATATCAAAATCATCATGGCATAATACGGCAAGGGAGTGGGGTTTACATAATATCCCTGGTTTATGACTGTAACCATAATTAGGCCAATTAAGTTTAATCATCAGATTTTTATCCAACCAAAAAATTGGGTGGATAAGAGGATTTTATTTGCTAATTTCCGTTGGTTTTACAACAACGGATCACAAAGTGGTGATCCTTGCCTGTTGCATTTTCTCTTGTGATAGCTTCCTAATTTTACTGCTTACATAAATCATTGATAGTTTTAGGCTAACTTTTGTGTGTAAATCATTGATAGTTTTAGACTAACTTTTGTTTGTAAATCATGCATAGTTTTAGGCTAACTTTTGTGTGTAAATCATTGATGGTTTGAGGCTAACTTTTGTGTGTAGCTCATTGATAGTTTTAGGCTATTTTGTGTGTAAATCATTGATAATTTGAGGCTAACTTTTGTGTGTAAATCATTGATAGTTTTTGGCTAACTTTTGCATATAAATTATTGATAGTTTGAGGCTAACTTTTGCGTGTAAATCATTGATAATTTGAGGCTAACTTTTGTGTGTAAATCATTAATAGTTTAGGCTAACTTTTGCATGTAAATTATTGATAGTTTGAGGCTAACTTTTGTGTGTAAATCATTGATAATTTGAGGCTAACTTTTGTGTGTAAATCATTGATGGTTAGATCAAAATCATTGATAATTTGAGGCTAACTTTTGTATGTAAATCATTGATAGTTTTGAGGCTAACTTTTGTGTGTAAATTATTGATAGTTTTAGGCTAACCTTTGTGTGTAACTCATTGATAGTTTTAGGCTAACTTTTGTTTGTAAACCATTGACAGTTTTAGGCTAACTTTTGTGTGTATATCATTGATTGTTATGAGGCTGCAATTTGTGTGTAACTCATTGATAGTTTAGGCTAACTTTTGTGTGTAAATCATTGATAATTTGAGGCTACTTTTTGTTTGTAAATCATTGATAGTTTATGGCTAATTTTTGTTTGTAAATAATTGATAGTTTGAGGCTAACTTTTGTGTGTAAATCATTGATAGTTTTGACGCTAACTTTTGCATGTAAATAATGATAGTTTGCGGTTAACTTTTGCATGTAAATCATTGAAATTTATATAAAAAAAATTTGTGTGCATTTTGTCAAAGATCTGTAGAATGTAATATAAATATGCTAGCATTAAAACAAGATATCTATAATGTAATTATTCACATGCTTGCAGTAAAATAAATACAATGTTTCTGCTAGCATTAAAACAAGAGCTGGTCTCTACTAGTTACCGGAGGACGATTTGTAATGTTGTAGTCTTTCTGTTTAAAACATCAGATATAAAATATTAATAATTGTTAGACTGAAACCAAAAAACACCCACAGTAAAAAAAAATGTTTCCAAAATTAAAATTACATCCTTTAAAAATGTTAAAACATGTATACTCTTATTTAACATTTCTTTATTTTACCAGTATCAAAAGTGAGAAATGCAATAATGTAAATATGAAAGTACTTTCATAACATCAAATTGGATTTCAATGATCATAATATTAAATGTTGTGAATTTTGAGTTATGAAGTCTGAATTGAAGTTAAAGAAAGCTTGCAATTTTAGCGTCAACACTTAAGCATGATTTAATTTTTATCTGAGAAATCATAATTCTAAAATATTGTCTTCAAATAAATACAGTTCAAGTCTATTTTTTCTTCTGAACTTTTTATAACTTTCCTGTGAAGCTAAAATCAACCTATACTTAATAGAAAAGATGTTGTATGACCAAAGAAGCAATGCCAATAGAAGTAAATTTGGTAGGTTTTACTTCATGATATGATTGCCAATGTACAAACATGGACTAATGATAAATGATAATAATTTTCATACATAACAATTTACACAGAATTATTATTCTCACCTTTTAATTTTTTCAAAGGGAGACAATTGCATTGTAAACTCCCAATTGATACATAGTATAATGAAATGTACTGATGTACTGAGTTATCTATTTCAAAACAAACTATATTCACTTACTGCTTTTGGTTAACAAAATCAGTTGCTTCCCCTTTTCTATTTTTGATATCAATTAAGATATTAAATAATTTCACTGTATTCTTTAATACTTTTTTCTGATTTCTATTTTTAGTTTATGTGATATTTAGAAGACAGTTTTCCAGTTATATTTAGAGGATTTTTTAAACAAAACATGCATATTGATATATCAAGTTATGACAGTTAGATTTATACAAGTGATTGAATATGTAATAATGTAAAAGGAATGTGAATAATTATATGTTATCACATGCAGTTAAAGTAGAAATTTTAACTCAAGACATGCAATTTTATTTGATTAATACAGTAAAGCTGATATTAAACAATACCTTGCAAATCGATGAAGTCATTAATAAGAGTTGTCTTTCCTGAACCATGGGGTCCTACTAATAAAACATTCAATCCTGAGGCTGAGGCAAAATCTATCAAGATTTTTGTTCTTATCTGTAAAATAAAAAAGATTTTAATAACCTTGATCCTAACATGTATAGTGAATGGGATTTGAACTCTTCAGTAAACTTGGATGTAAGTCAATCAAGCAGAAAATATAGGTAAAATCACAAAATACTGAACTTACTGTTAATTCATTTTCTGCAAAGTGACCTGATTTTGCCTATATGCTGATCTTCCATCAAAGATGCATACATATGTAGGGTTACTTGATCCTAGGATGTATAGTGACTGAAATCTGAACTAGAGCGGAAAGTCACCTAATTTTGCCTGGATGCTGACATCAGAGATGCATGCCTATGTAAGGTATAACATGATTCTACTATGTAACGGTATAGTGACTAAGAACACAACTCATATGTAAACTTGACAGACCACACTGAGTTACAACAATTCTGTGTATCACATGACAAGTCTAACAGACCCTACTGATTATAAAAATTCCATGTATCACATGACAAGTCTAACAGACCCTACTGATTATAAAAATTCTGTGTATCACATGACAAGTCCAACAGATCCTACTGATTATAAAAATTCTGTGTATCACATGACAAGTCCAACAGATCCTACTGATTATAAAAAATCTGTGTATCACATGACAAGTCTAACTGAACCCTACTGATTATAAAAATTCTGTGTATCACATGACAAGTCTAACAGATCCTACTGATTATAAAAATTCTGTGTATCACATGACAAGTCTAACAGACCCCTCCCCTGCTGATTATACAAATTCTGTGTTTCACATGACAAGTCCAACAGATCCTACTGATTATAAAAATTCTGTGTATCACATGACAAGTCCAACAGATCCTACTGATCATAAAAATTCTGTGTATCACATGACAAGTCTAACAGACCCCTACTGATTATAAAATTTCTGTGTATCACATGACAAGTCTAACAGACCCCTACTGATTATACAAATTCTGTGTTTCACATGACAAGTCTAACAGATCTTACTAAGTTATAACAAAACTAACAGACCCTACCCAATTATAACATTACGATACTAACAGACACAATTGAGTCATAACAATCACTATTTTAATATTTACCGTATTGATAGAATCAACAAAGACTTCTCCCAGCATGTCTTGCTGATCTGAGTACACTGATTCGCTCACTTTGGATGCCCATGGATCCCAGTCTCCTGACTCATCAACATAGTAATCAAACACACAGATCTGTCTATCATCATCAGGTAATCTTGTGTAAAAAACATATCAAACCATTAATTCTACTGCATAGTCATAAATTTAGGACATACAGTCAAACTCAACCCTTCCCTGATACACTTCACTGCTCCTAACATACAGTGCCATTTTCTGTACATAAGGTGAAGAGAATATAATATCTTTCAGTAGAATTGAACTGTTTTAGGACATTAACTATTCATTTAATAACTTGCATTGAACACTTTTCAGGACTTTTTAAGGATAATATAACTTTGTTAATGCAAAACACAATTCAGCAAACAAAACTAGTACAAAACATATAAACAAGAATTCAAAATATTTAGATATTTATAGACCTTTGATGCTCTCTCCTCAGTTCTAATGACTGTTTTACGAAGGATACAACTGCTTTAATATCTTCAGGTGTTTCAGGGTCTAGAAGCCTTTGAATAACATGCTTACACTTCCAGAATATCTAACATCACTATCTGTTTTCCCGAGGGTTCACATTTGGAATGCTTCAGTTTTTAATGTTATATTTATAATGTATATATATTGTGTGTTTTTTCTGTGTGCTGTTTTTTCCCATGTATCTAGAATTCCACAATTAACTTTTGTTTCTTAAAATTTGTTTTATTAAAAAACTTACGTATTTGACAACATTTTTAGCTTCTCACTAAATAATCTCCTGTCGTTACTATCTAACAAGCCACCAAATGTCCAAATTAAACAGAAAAGGAATAGACGTTCCACATGATCTTCACTTGTTTCTCTGTTGTCTGCTAACATGGCTGATAAAAGTCCAAGGCAAGATTTAAACAAACCAACCAATGACAGCTTTACTAACGGTCTGAAATATAATAGGATGGTATAATTATTTCAGTTTAACAAAAGTTTTATTACAGTGATTTTAAAGTGACCTTGAAAAATATTTCACTATAATTATAATAAATTCATTACAACCAAATTCTAACTACTTTTGTTTAATTATTTAATAAGAAAAGTGATTTTAAGTTGGAATCTTTTGGTAATCTTCATGTGGTTTTCAATTTTAAAAACTTCTTATTTAATTCAAGAGGACTGAGATATATGGAATATAGGACATTTTGTTTTTGATATGGACTTTATCATGGCCAGTATCAAGTGAGCCTGTTAGGGCGAGTTTGATGCGTGACGCCGTGATAAAGTCTGCACCAAAAACAGCTACCTAGTTACAAATTTGTCTATACTCACTTGGCTTCATGTAAAACAAACTGTGATATTGGATCTAATGTCTTCTGGAAAGCTCTTTGTAAAACCTAAAATCAAACCAAAATTATTATCTTTCTAGTAACAAAATCACCAGGTGTTAGATAAACTGGATTTAAGTATTAGTTATATTAATGTTAACCAATATAAATATATAGTTACGCAAGTTAGAATAATTTCATTTAAATACATGTAATAACTTCATGCAGGTTGAAATAAGTCTATGTGACATATTATGCTGTAAATTATTGCACGATTTTGAAATAAGAGATATAATTACTGGTATTTGATTGTCTCCCTTTTCTAAATATACAAATCAATGTAATAAATTGCTTTTTATTTGCTTCCCAAAATGAAACTTTCAATTTCAAAGTTTTTTTTTTTAATTTTGATTTGTTTTTGTTTTTTTTTTATTTATCTTATTTTCTTAATTTATTTATTTTTGGGGTGGGTGTTATTTATACTTAAGAAAATATACAGTTTTTTTTTCAAAAATGCACATTATAATTCAACATTCCAATGTAAGAGATATTACATCTTTCATGCCTAATAACTGGACATTTCAGCATCTACAATTTGCAAGGGAACAAACAGGATCTTGCCCATTACTAGAAATCAATTACAGTGATCTATTTCATTAATTGTAAATTTATTTACATTTGTACATAATTAAGTGCAATTCATAAAAAAACAAAGCTGTGTAAAAATATTGCCATTCCATGCAAACATCACAAAAGGCAATAAAAACATCTTATGCTTCAAAGCTTCACTTCAGATGGTATAAATATAAAAAACTGTCAAATTAAAAATAAATGGTGGGGAGAGTTGCCATAATTACAAGAGAAAGCAAACATTTTCCATTTTTCCATTCCCATATTAAGAATGCAGTGTGGAAACAAAATGAAAAGAACAATTTCCAGACCTTTGTTTAAACAAAATGTGCATTATCCAGCAACCAGTGCATGACATTTGAGCTGAATAATACTTCATTTCTGCTGAAGAAAATTCAAGATTTAAGAGGAAAAAGTGAAACTAGCAATTCTCACGAGCCTGTATAGCTCACCAATATGGCTAATATGGAACAACAGAAAGTACAAATAACCTCAATGTATGTTAACAGACTTTGGTGTAATAAAGCCCAATGTTGAACAATGTTTCAAACTTGTAGCCATTTTGAACTGATGTGGACTTTCAGACACATTTTTCAAAGTGGCCAAAGATGATTCCAACAGGAAAAGTAGTTTCAGAATGTGTTTTTCCCATTGAATTCAAAGGATTTTGGCAGCCATGTTAGATGAGGCAAAGAAATCCCAAACACATTTTTTAAAGGGACAACCAAAGGACTATTGCGACAAAGTTTGGTTCTAATTAGCTCTGTGGCTTAGAGCAGAAGATCTTTGAATGCTTTCCAATTGGGTCCACTGTTAAACTTTGTTTCTTGCTGACGTCCATCTTGTATATGTCCCAGACTTGCTAGACATAATTTTTGACCAAATTTGATCATTGATGTCTGTCAGAATTTAGCCTGTTTTGGGGTAGGGGTAGTGAAAGACATTTTTCAAGAAAAGTATGCACCTTTTTCAAATGATTTCTTTTCTAAGTTGTTAAAGATATAGTTGTCCAACTATTTAAACAACAAAATGTCGAGTTTTGACTGTTTAGTAGAAAGAAAATTTGAAAAATCTTGTTTTTTACAGTTTTCAGGATGTCTTGAATTTGACCAAAAAAAGCAACATTTTCTTATAAAACTTTCACATGGACCTATGTTTTTTATTAGTGATATTTCTTCAGAATAACGAGATCTAACATTACGGAAACTTTGACAGAAAACTTGATTGTAGAAAATGATATTTTTACCAAAAATGACCCCAAACTAGGCCAAAATTGATGAAATTTGCATAAAATCACCAAATATAGGGGTTTTCAAACAATGATAGCTCATGAAAATGCTCATGGACATGTGATTTTCTCTTCAAAAATAAATTTTTTCAGTGTCTTTACATTTTAAAAATACAGGTTTCAGAAAAAAATTGACGCTGGAAAATTTTGACTGGTAAGGAGAATACATCCTTAAGACTTAACCTCTATCGCAAATTGTTTTTGAAATATATAGCAAAATGAATAAAATTAAGAAAATTTGACCAATAAAGAGCTACAATTCCTACATTGGTATTCACCCTCATAATTTCCAGGTAGGTAGATATTGATATGCTGAACATTTTTGGAATTTAAAGTTGACCTCTTTTTTTCTTAAGGATAAATGCAATAACTCCAGTGGGAGTTATCAGATTTTCTTCAGCAAGGAAGACTTCCATACCAAACCATAATAATATAAAGTTACATGAAACATGACAAATTAAAGCCTTACGGTATGAAATGACGAAATGAAATAAAATAACAGCATTTAAAAAAACCTTTCTATCATTTTTTGTCATGTAACTAAATAACTGTAAATAGATTAATGGAAAATTTTCTATAGTTGGTTGTATTTTTGTTGGGTAGATCTCAGATATACCGTAAGACAGCCTAGAATGACATCAATTCAGCCAAAATGATCAACACCAATTTCCCACTCAAATGTCATGCAGCCCCTATAACAGTACAACATACATAGCACCATGTACCACATAAATTGTGTGATGTGCTCCATCCCATAATAGTAAGACATACACACAGTACAATGAATCACATAAATTTTACCCCTTCAACAGTTCTGGGTAATGTTTGTTCTGTTTCTCCTTGTTCAACATTTGCTGGCCTCTGATAATTTGGGGAAAATTAAATACATATATATATGTAGATACATCTTAATCAATTTTATAATTTTATGAAGTCATTTTGAAGAAGAGTATATCATTTCTTTTTTCAGCATAAACTTTATAATTGACTGATAATGGTCTGAAGCCACAATCAAACATAATACTACTATTCAGCAATCACTCAAAATGATGATAAAATGATGAAATCATATGAATATATCATTATTAAGATAAATCATGAAACATAAATTCATGAATGCAGTTTTGCACATAAATAATTTGAGAAACAAATTTTCTAATATCCAAGTTAAATTAATTATATGCCATTACCACAAAATATAATAAAATTTATTAAATTACAGCAATGACATTGAACCTTCCCTTTGTTTTTGCTAGCAAATTAATACATTTCTTTTTCTAAACAGACTTGTCACAAACATTACCAATCCTACAATAATTATTCTGAGGGTTAAATTCTCTTGAATCAAATACTTAGCAGACAAACTATATATGAATGAATTATTTGGTTACCATAGTAACAAATAACAACCCATGAAATTTCAAATCAACTTTAAAGCAGGTCTCACTCTTAACAAGGGTAAGTAAGAAAATGGAGCTTGATGCTTATTTGGAAAGTTTAAAGGCAAAATCTAGGTTTTTGGGAATCATAATTACATATTTTTTTTTAATTTTGTCAAACTTAAGAATATTCAATATTCAATATCCATACAATAAAAGACATTTTTGAAAAAAAAGCATATGTGTAAGTGTGCAAATGTTTTTGATAAACATAATAGTAAATAAAACCAGAAACATTCTCCCATAAAATCAATAGTATTGGCACATTACATGATACCACAATATTTTTTTGGCATAATCTTTAACATTCAAAGGGCATCAGTCAAGAAACACTTTCACTGAAGTACAACAAATCAAAATTGGCATGACATAAATACAGTTTGTATTTTTTATAAGTTATCCTTTGGAGAAGAGACAGGTGGATGGACAGACAGAGGGACAAACATACAACTCATTAAATACTCATTTAAGCTGATACAAATATCTTATAACTGTAAGGGTGTAAAAACTTCATGGATTGTATTATTTACTTAGCAGTTTAATGTCTATATAGATTGATGAGCCCCACACGACTTACTTCTTTTGTAGATCTCTGTAAACATATTTATAATACTTGTAAATAGAACAAGAAGTAACACAAATGTNTAACCCTTACCTTTATTTATATAACAGTAACCCTAACTCTAATATATATAACTATAACCCTTATGTATATGACAGTAATCCTAACCGTTATGTAATAACAGTCACCCTATGTATTTAACCCTTACACTTATGTATGTATATAACACTAACCCTTATCTATATAACACTAGCCCTCATGTTTATAACCCTAACCCTTATGTATATAACCTTAACCCTTATACGTATAACACTACCCTAACCCTTATTTTTATAACCATAACCATTATGCATATAACCCTAACCCTAAAGTGTACATCTATAACCCTAACCCTAATGATATATATAAAACCCTACTCCTTAGGTAATGACACTAACCCTTATGTATATAGCAATTACCCTTATGTATATAACCCTAATCCTTATGTATATAAGCCTAATCCTTATTTATGAAACAGTAACCCTAACCCTAATATATATAACCCCAACCCTTATGTATATAATCCTAAACCTTATGTAATAACAGTAACCCTTATGTATATAATAGAAACCCTAACCTTTCTGTATATAACCCTTACCCTTATGTATAACCATTACCCTTATGTATATAATCCTCTAACCCTTATGTATAATTAAGCATAACCTTAACCCTATCTTTAATTTAACTGTAACCACAACCTTATCATAATTTAACCCTAAGCCTTTCAACAATCTAAACTTTAACTCTAACCACAATATAACCTTAACCCTTATACGTATAACACTACCCTAACCCTTATGTTTATAACCATAACCATTATGCATATAACCCTAACCCTCTTTATATAACTCTAACCCTAACACTTATGTAATAACCCTAACCCTTATGTATATAACAGTAACCCTTTGGTATACAACCTTTAACCTTATGTATATAGCAATTACAATAAACCTTATGTAATAACAGTAACCCTTATGTATATAATAGAAACCCTAACCCTAGTGTATATAACCCTTACCCTTATGTATAACCATTACCCTTATGTATATAATCCTAACCCTTATGTATATAACCATAACCTTAATGTATATAACACTAACCCTAATATAGATAACAGTAACCCTAATGTTTATGACAGTAACACTAATCCTTATGTATATTACAATAACCCTTAGGTATGTAACAGTATCCCTTAACTCAATGTAAATAACAGAAACCCTTACCCTTATGTATAACTCTTATTCTTATGTATAACCCTTACCCTTATCAGATCTGTTACCCTAACCATACTGATGGATATCATTATTAATTGAAAACACAAAATGAAACGTCAGCTATGACTGTGAACTGACATTAACTGTGAAAATAAATTGATATTGAAGACAATATAAATAAGCATAAACAGTTAAAGATCAACATAAAGTAATACAAACTATTAAAACCTGTGAATGTTTACACCAAATACAAGCATAAATGTTAAAAGACCAACATTAAATGGTACAACAAATGAATGTAAACACCAAATACGAACAGAAACATTGAAACAACAATGTTAAACGACACATGACATAAATATTAACACCAAATCATACACCTAACGTTAAGTGTGACTATAAAGTGATATAAAACATATGAACAATAACACTGATATGAACAAAAATACAAGCATTAATGTTAAAACATGAAGATTAACTGATACAACATATGGCAACTAATCGATATGAACACCAAATACAAGTAGAAATGTTGAACTATGAACATAAACTGACACAAGATATGTAAACATATGAACATTGACACGAAT
>MJUU01042392.1:116840-150740 GCA_002080025.1 Modiolus philippinarum
CAAAACGCAATATGAAACATGAAACATGAACATTATTACAACAAACTATGAAAAGAAATGCAAACTTGTACATAGAAATACAAACTGAAACGTTAAATATCAAGATGTGATGACGCAAAACATTAAACATATCGATGTTTATGAAGACTTTAACACAAAAACACAATATGAAATGTAAAATATGAACATAATCACAACAAATCATGAAGATAAATGCAAACTTGACATGAAAACGTAAGATGAAACGTTAAATATGAACACAAATACAAAATTGAACAACAAAACGCAATATGAAACATGAAACATGAACATTATTACAACAAATTATGAAAAGAAATGCAAACTTGTATATGAAAATACAAACTAAAACGTTAAATATCAAGATNAACATACATAGCACCATTTACCACATAAATTGTGTGATGTGCTCCATCCCATAATAGTAAGACATACACACAGTACAATGAATCACATAAATTTTACCCCTTCAACAGTTCTGGGTAATGTTTGTTCTGTTTCTCCTTGTTCAACATTTGCTGGCCTCTGATAATTTGGGGAAAATTAAATACATATATATATGTAGATACATCTTAATCAATTTCATAATTTTATGAAGTCATTTTGAAGAAGAGTTTCTCTAATTTCTAGCAAATATAAACACCTCCTGACTAATGGGTTATCGAAATGATAATCAACATGGGTATTATTTGATCTCAGTTGGCGATTGGTCGATCATGTAAATGTCTCGTGTCAGTTTCTAGAAATAGTGCAACCGGATGTTGATGAAATTAACACCTGCATCATTGTCTAGCGGAACGGTTTTTGCATTTTTATTACTACGATAACTCAATTTATTGATAATATGACATTTTTATCAAAACCATTATATTCAACACCCCTTTCAATGCATGGCGCAAGGATACATATAGCAACGATGATAGCAACAAAATGGCGCCATACTTTAGACTGGAGACTACGGCGATTGCTTCACTTCAAATAAATTGAGTTGAAATTAGAGAAACAATCTCTAACATTGTGTTCCGGTTTATTACGACAATTTCTCACATCTCGATAGTTAAATTTTCACATTTTAAAGTTCTCGGATAAACCTCGAACTTTAAAATGTGAAAATTTAACTATCTCGATGTGAGAAATATACGTCATAAACTGGAAACAATGTTAGAGACTATATATATCATTTCTTTTTTCAGCACAAACTTCATAATTGACTGATATGGTCTGAAGCCACAATCAAACATAATACTACAATTCAGCAATCACTCAAAATGATGATAAAATGATGAAATCATATGAATATATCATTATTAAGATAAATCATAAAACATAAATTCATGAATGCAGTTTTGCACATAAATAATTTGAGAAATGAGTTTTCTAATATCCAAGTTAAATTAATCATATGCCATTACCACAAAATATAATAAAATTTATTAAATTACAGCAATGACATTGAACCTTCCCTTTGTTTTTGCTAGCAAATTAATACATTTTTTTTTCTAAACAGACTTGTCACAAACATTACCAATCCTACAATAATTATTCTGAGGGTTAAATTCTCTTGAATCAAATACTTAGCAGACAAACTATATATGAATGAATTATTTGGTTACCATAGTAACAAAAACAACCCATGAAATTTTAAATTAGCTTTAAAGCAGGTCTCACTCTAAACAAGGGTTTATCATAGTATGTAAGAAAGTGGAGCTTGATGCTTATTTGGAAAGTTAACAGGACAAAATCTAGGATTTTGGGAATCATATTTAAGGGGGATGTACATATTTTTTTGTGCATTTTGCATGATTTTGAAATAATTATCATTGGGAAAGACTCCTTTTACCAGAGTCTGGTGAATGCTAGAAAATCCATGCTTAAGGGTTAAAAACATTTATATGTACACAATACAGGATATAAAGGGTATAATGTTTCGAAGGATTGTTGTACCTGTTTTTGAGGAACAAACTCTTGAAAATTTGTTGGCCAAAGTAGTATTTTAAGAATTTCAAATTCAAATTTTGTCAATAGAATATTTAAGATGTATATAAAAGATTTTGAATATTTTGAAATGAAAAGTATGGCTTATTGTACAAATGTTTTTGATAAACAGAATAGTAAATAAAACCAGAAATATTCTCCCATAAAATCACAAGTAATTGGCACATTACACGATACCACAATATTGTTTGGCATATAACATTCAAAGGGCATGAGTTATGAAACACTTTCACTGAAGAACAACATATCAAAATTTGCACGACATAGTTATTAGTTATGCTTTGGAGAACAGACAGGTGGATGGACAGACAGAGGGACAAACATACAACTAATTTAATACCAGTAGTAGGGAGTTATGCACCTCAAAGCTGATACAAACTATTGAAATAAAAACTTCATGGGTTGTATTATTTACTTAGCAGTTTAATGTCTATATAGATTGATGAGCCCCACACGACTTACTTCTTTTGTAGATCTCTGTAAACATATTTATAATACTTGTATACACAACTAGAAGTAACACAAAGGACTCAAGAAATATTCAAACATTTCAAATAAAATTATCAATGAATAAAATTAATTATCCCCTTATATTTATTTGAAATAAAAGAAGAAGTGCGTTATTTGTTTCTTTTGAAAATTTTGTTGTGATTTTCATGTTTACTTCATAATGTTTAGAATTATTTGTAATAAAACTTCTTTAAGCTCATACTGCTTTTTTTTTTTCATAAAATGTGAAAAGTACAAAAATACTTAAACAAAACCTATTCTACATTTCTGGCAAAAATAAAAAAAAGTTCTAACACATACGATAAATACATAAATATGTCACTGGCAAAACTAGAAAAATCCAGTTTAAAATGTGAAATGTTCACTCCCACCAAAAAAACATATTAATATGTGTACTTCATAACATGTCCTTCAATATTTCTTGTCAAAGCATGTCAAATAAATCATAATTTTACACTGCAATTATTCATTGCATTATGTTTGCACCAATTTTTATTTCATTTTGCACCAAAATCCAATCTTTCATTATGCCAATAACCCAGGTAGCAAGTAATTTTTTTTTGTTTTCCTCTTGTAATGATTTTGCTATGGCGAGACTTTCAAAGGAAATTCAATTAACATGTAAAGGGTCTATCTAAGAAAAGGCATAAAGAAAGATGACACATATTAATATCCCAATTTTCAAAACCTTGCACAAAGACAATGTCCCCCCCTTTTTTATTTCATGAAAGGCTTAAGAACAGATAAAATTAAATATTGTATTAGAGTTGTAAAATAAGTGTCACCCAAAACCGGTGCATAGACCTGGTACAATATCAGATAGATCAGTTAAAACATGCATCTTCATATTGTATGCTACCTTGTGGGAAAGTTTCATTGCAGTCTTAAACCATTTTTACAAAATTACAAAAGATATAATTACAATGCAACAAACATGTAACACCACAAATATTCTAAAATCAAATTATGTCCCCTTACTTTGGTGTGCATGACAGTATGGATGCCCTCCAAATTCTTGTCCATTTGGTGTGGAAAAAGATGAATAAAAAAGGTAAAAAGGTGCCTAACATCCAATTATATCTTCTTCATTATATGGGCTACTGGTTACTTTCTTTTATACATATTTTCTAATGAAATGCAAAGTTTGGATTTTTAAAATCCAACAACTTATAGAAGAAGAAGATTTGATGAAGTCACAACAACAAATTTAAATTATCTCCCCTTGATTTCTCCTTCATACACAACTTCAGTAGTGTACAACCTTTGACCTATGTTTCAGTGACTCCTTTAAGAAGAGTTATGCATGCAGGAATATAAATAGTAACAGAATATACTCAAGTCAAATTATCTTCCTTTGATTACAAAAGAGGACTATTTTATCACCTTTTTTCATTTATAAATATTGCTGCATGCATATTTTCACCTTTTTAGTAGGGACCTTGAGCTTTTACTTGACCTTTATGAACTTTGAATATTTATGTTCAGCATCAGAAGATAAATCAATAAGAATAGCATGAAGACTCTAGCTCATCAGAGACTAAAGTTATGGCAAGGTTCAAGTTTTTGGTAAAGTTTTTAAACCTCTGTGATCTTGACCTTTGACCTGACTTAATTTTTCTTGCATATATACACTTGCTAAGTCTATCTTACATAGTTCAAAAGTTATAGCAAAGGTTAAAGTTTCGGAAACACAGATAGGACAAAACAATATGTGGGGCATAAAAAAATCAAAACACAGTAAAAAGATAAAATTGTAAGAACATAATCTACACAATTTTCACTGTTTATATAGGCTGTGTGGGTGTTTTACTTTTTCACTCATTTATGTGAAAAAATTCAAAAGCTCATTGAATTGTAACAATACAGTAGACACATGCAAGAGGTTCAGAAACCTGTGGGAGGCTCAAAAATAATTTTGGTCCTTTATTGTCTTTTTACAATTACTGTAAGATTACTTGAATTTTAAGGTTTAAGCACAAAAAGTCGGTTTCCTATTTATTCCATGACACATATTGAAGAAGCCAACAAATAACACTATACCTAGCCAGTCAGGTACACAATATTCAGCCAGTTAATAACTCTACATGTAGCCAGTCAATAACACTGCATTATTTCACAATCACACAATGAGTAACACACTATTTTTCAGTCAACAACTCGGACAAGACAAAAGCAATTTTTATATTTCTACAAAATTTCATGGAAATAAAAATTTTAATTCATAAATCAACAAAAGGTAATCTTGTAACAAGTTATACTCGGGTAGGACAGTGTCAGATTTTCAATTCTCATGTTCTTTTTCTGGCAAATCGAGAAGTACATGTACTTAAAAATGTAGATTTTTTTTCTGCAAATTTCCCAAAATCCCAACTTTAAAATCGGTTGGTCCTGTGGTCCTTCTCTCACTGTATTTTACAAGTAACAAAACATCCTTGCTTGATTTGATCTGCACTGATGCGACATAAGTTGTCAAAATGTGCATATGCAGAACCTAAATTTACACTAACCTCGTTTTTTTGTTATTTGCTATCAGTACCTGAAGCATTTGTATTTTTAACAATGTGTTGTTTTTTTTTTAACTGGACGGCAAAATTAATTTCTAATACAAGTATCTGTGTCCTATACGTTCAATGCCACCTAAAGAAAGTGTGAAAGTGACGAGAAATTGAAACATTTATACAGCGTACATGTCCTTTTCCCAACACAAACATACAACCAAAAACTCAACAAAAAACATCTCCACGTACCTGTATCTGTACATAAAATATAACATAGATTTATTAACTAATTATCGTTGTAATTGTAATCAAATAATTCTACATAAGTACTCTTAGAAAAAAATTCTAGAACTAGGACTAAAACCCTCAGAATTGTTATAATACAGATAAGGCCATATCAAATCAATTAATAGATTCTCATTCCCCTCCGCTCATTTTTTTTTTATTTTCAATTATTCAGAAATTTTCTTTAAATTCCTATCAGTTTTTGTGAGAATTAGTAAAAAAGAAATAAAAATAAAACCCTCTCACCCACCCCAGATTTTTTGTTACAGGTGGATAAAGAATCTACAAATTAACTTGATAGGGTTTACTGATAGATTCCATATCAGTAAAAACAGTTGACTCCATACTTAACACTTTATACTACTCCTCAAACACCATCATACATTTTTATTTAATATCAACGAGATTACTATATCCTCTTATGTGCAGACTAATTTTTGTTTTAATTTAAATAGGTGTTTGATGAACACAACTTGGTTCTGAATGTATAGATAGGTTTGGGTACTAATAAAGCTGTTTAACTCTGTCGTTAGCTTTTGCTAGTGCTGGTACCAAGTCCAGCTATCCCCAAGTTTCCCCAAGTCCCTATTTTTGTTTACATTTATCTTCTGTCTTTTATTGTCATTTTTCTTGTGCTGTCCCCTTGTGGATTGTAGCCCTTGATTGTAATTTTTCTGCCATAGGGTATATGAGTCTCGTCATGTGACTCACAAGAATCAACGATAAACAGGCAATTCGAAAACATTTCCCGCCAAAACATGACGTCAGAAGATTGTGACATTCAAATTTTTGTTTGAAACGTCATATATCTTTGTTTAAAATGTAACTTCTGGGTACAATTTCTGATCCCAGAAGTTACAAAATTGTACGAGACTTACAGGCCCTATTGGAGGTGTTAACTGTCATCCTTTGCTTTTTTAAATAATTGATACAAAGGGACCTTACAGAATATTTGGCTTAGACAGGTTAATGGTTTAATCAGAGTTTGGTTTACACAGGTTAATGGTTTGGTCACAGAGATGTTTGACAGATGGACGTACGGACACATGACTAAGGGTATCACATAATACCTCCCCACTACATGTGGAGAGGTATAAAAATGCAAGTTAAAATTTTTGTGTCAGACAAGCCTGTTTATTGGGCTGTTGAATATCCTCAAGTAAATTAGAAGCTAATGCAAAAATTAATTTAGTCCCACATTTACAGAGTCTACACAAATTATACCTAATTATTGAATTGTTATTGAAAATTCATTTATTGTGAAACTTACAAATAAATCATGTGAAATGTGAAAGTTATTTTCTGTGAATTAAAAAATAACCTTTTTTCCTATATGTAATACTTTGTCCGAGCAAAAGTACAAGCAAGATGTCCCACCAATCATACATTGAGAAATTAGACTTGATTTTCAAACTTATATCAGGATTTCGATCAAAACTAAATTTCTAAAACTCAAAGATATAATCAACATTTTCTCTCTATTTTTAGTTGATTTAAATTCAAAAACAAATTTTATGTCTTTTTTAAAAGTTAAATTTTTTTTATTTGTCATTTTGAAAGTTCTTTTAAATTATATAGAATGTTTAAGTTTCTGAACTTTTATATAATCACTGAAATGAAAATCTATTTTCATCTTTTTACACCACTATTTTCTAATAAACCCGGCTACTAAAACCAACGTTCTACAAAAATTAATGTCTTACATGTATTTCCTGTGGAGTTCTACTTTCTAACCAGGCATCAGCAATCGGCTTCCATCCGACTACATTGTTGTCTAGGTAAACTATTCCCTGCAATAAACAAGTGTATATCACTACCACAGTACCCAACACATTGCCCTGACTGACTGTGAGGTGTTTAACATCCTTGACTACCTATGTAGATCTCACACAGAAGAAAATACCCTGTATTTCATGCTTTTGTTTTTTTGTGACTTTGTGTTGTAATACAGTATGTGGGTAAAGTCCTGTTTTATCAATAAACATCTCTATCAGCTTTAACACGTATTTCAGTTTATGGACTTCCAAGTGTTTTGGTTTGTTCTGCACTGGTGAGACATGAGTTGTCCAATGCACAGATGCAGAAAGTAAATTGACAGTAGCTTTGATATTTCGTTACTGATTTAGTATTAGAAAACAATATTTCAGCTGATCAACTTTTGGCCTAATAAAGTAAATAAACATTTAAAATTCTGATGCCAAAGTAATATAAAAGTTTTATGTTCCTCACATTTTAATATTACATTATTAATTCTTTGGAAGTATTTTTATTCGTGGACATCAATTTTCGTGGTTTTCCAAAATTTCATTAGTTCGTGGGTACTTAAATTCATGGTTTTGTATTCTATGAATTAAAAGTCTAGGAGAAAAATTCAGTTCGTTGAGAACTTAATTTCGTGGTTTTAGCGAGCCATGAAATCCACGAAAATTGGAACCTCACGAACAATAGTACTTTCACAGTAGTACATGAGATCAATAGATTTTTTTTTCTCATGGTAAAACAAATGACTGGGATGGATGGTTTAGTGTACTGTCAGTTCTAAAGAACTATAAGTCAGTGTTTTATGATGTCATCAGACTTGCCTACTCCTTTTTGTCAAAAATATTAATTATATTGATGGGACAAAAGTTGAATTCACTGCCATTACATGTAATACCAATATAATGTAATAACTTAATTTCTCTAATGATATGTCAAGTTTAAACCGGTTTTGGCCCGTTAGATAAATTTTCTTTATTGAACGTATGTTGAATAAAGCCCCGTGCTATTTCCCGCAAAATCTATTCGGAGTACAATTCTCGGTGTTTATCATTGATCATTAGAGAAAAAGATTACACCACTTTATCCCGTTTATTACCATATTTTATCCACTCTTGATGGTTAAATTTTAAAATTTTAAAATGCTCGGCAAGCCTTGCAATTAAAATTTTAAAATTTAACTATCTCTAGTGGATAAAATATGGTAATGAACAGGATCTTGTGGTGTAATCTATATGTTTACACTGGATAAAAACGGAAATATCACTTCTGTTTTCTAAGTTTTTATTTTGCACCAGAAATTGTGGTATCATCTATAACATACAGAAAGAAATGAAAGCATGAAACTAAAAATTTGCTGTAACTATAACAAAATTAGCAAAAAGTAAGAGACGGACAATCATTGTTACAACAGAAGATCACCTTGAAAACCATGAGACTTGCACTAGAAATAGTAAATGTAGGTAAATCTGTGTTACTGGTGGAAGGACTAGTATGGAGTTTAAGCAACTGAAATAAGTGCATCAACTTAAAATAAGATTTAATAACCAGGTGGTATTTGGGTTCTAAAGTACATACAGATTTAGCAATAGTTGCTGGTGATGCATCAGACAGGTTGTCAGTTTCAAATACAACAATGATGTTTTCTGAAAGAAACAATTTGTCTCCATTCTTCAGGTGTAGTACTTTTTCTTCACTGAGGACTGGATTGAAATTGTCTGACCATCCTGGATTCAAAGGTCCATCCAAACACAGCCATGTTGTACTCTGGTTCTATATATAGACATAAAAAGGAAATAATAAAATAACACTTTGTAATAAATAAATGTATACTTCTTTTGAAATAAATAAATGTATACTTATTTTGAAATAAATAAATGTATACTTCTTCCATAAAAAGAAATGGCCAAGAAAGCCTGGATTTTAGGACAACTGAACTATGTAAACAATGTCAAGGTCATATGAAACTTCATTACACTTGAAAACTCAAAACATAAGATATCTGTGGATCTGTTTAATAAGTTAAATAATGTATTTACAACATCATGGTGCACAGTAATACAAATCCCTACAAAATAAATGGTAAAATGAAGCTAATGGAACAACTCTTACTGTTGTTCTTCATCTTGAAGTCACAATGAGGACTCCAATAATGACCAAGCATTCATTCTTCATAATAAGTTCAAGACATCCATAGGAATAACTTGAGCTGAATTAACTTGCTAGATGCCTAAAAACTCTACATCCATATCTCCAGAAATACTAACCCTGTTTGCTTTGCGACATGATGATGTTACAATACCGTCTACCCAGTCATGGTTGTCCTTCAGATATCCAAACATAATGGAATAATCATCTACAACCATAGGGTTAATTCTGATAATCTTGTGTTGTGATTCGGCAGGGTTGGTTGTCCTGCTAGCATGAGACTGACGAGATGTTCCAATTCTAGTTTGTGTACTTAGTGCATCCACTAAGGTCTGAATAGAGCTCGTCTTTCCACTACCAGGGGGACCAGCAACAATTACTCCTGAAAATGGTAAAAAGTATGATATAAACAAAAAGTGTGTTAAAACAAAGAATTTAACTTGGAACTTTTTCTCGATTTCAAGACTTATTCTAAGTACAGGAAGCACACTTTATTTTTGAGAATAAAACGTAAGTTATCAACTGATAAAAAAAATTCATCTGTTTATTTTGTTTTCCATTCATGTTTGTTCAAATTGCTGAAATGCCTTTTGCTTTTTGTAGTCCACAGTTGTTTTATAATGGCACTCATTCTTCTTTTACATTTCTTACTCCCATTGACTTATCTCTGTAATACACTGATGCCAGCATGTACAAACCATTCCACTCAAACATTATGTCCCAAAAATTTATCTTGCTTAAAGAATGGCTGTCATTTATTTTGGATTTATATTGAACCATAAACTTAACTTTTGATTCTTCACTTTTTATACTCGCAAAGTGAATGATATAAAATGTGAGGCGTCAACAAACCCAAAATAAATTATAGCCATTCCTTATAATTCAATTTGATGCTGTTTAAACACTCTAAATTGGAATAGATTTCTGGGAATTCCCTTTGTGATGTAAACAACTACATTCACCCAAACTTTTCAACCAATCAGAAAATGTCTTATCAAAATTAAATCAATAAAAATATTGTGCTAAACTCACCATGGTAAACTTGTGAAATTTCATACAGTTGTTTACATCTGCCAACCCATGGATCATGAGCAGATAACCCCTTTTCCACTGCTTTATGTTTAAGTGCTAATTCTATGTCAATTCCTCGGGACCTGGCAGAATGGGTATTCTTCACTGGAGGTGTGTCCGGGAGACCAGTAAATACATCATCTAGGATATTCTTAAATACTTTGTTGTTCTGAAAATGATATTAACTCTCTTTAATAAATGAATAGTTGGTGTTTATCAATATTTCAGTTACTTTTACATTAATCTCAATCTGTTAATGCTCTTCAATTAAGTTAAATGTTTAAGTTTAAAAAAGTGAGTTTAAGAATGTTTGTACAATGCCATGGTTGAAAGAAACATCTGTTTTTAGCTTTCAGCAACTGTTCCCATGTGAGTCAAAAAATGATTAAATATACTTTACTTGGGCATCTATTAACAAATGATTCTATCTATTTATGAATCTTCCTACCACTATACATGTACATATATTTATATAAATGTTTTATTACACCAAAAAGTTTTAAATTTGGTAAAATTGTGTTGTTGTTTTTTACATGTACATGTATATACAGTGCAATAAAAAATGTTCGTCAGCCTCAACTGGTCAAATGTCAGAAAATTTGAATTTGACAGGTCCAACTGTAACTGAATTTAAAATGTTAATTGATAAGTCATTAAAGTATCCAAACCTCTTCAGTCATTCTGGGACAAATCACTTCTTTTATTGTCTGACAAACAAGTGAATGTTCCATCTTAGCTGCCAGTGTCATTGGATTAGGTGTTCCCATCTTCCTCTGAGAAGTCAATGTTGTCGTTCCAATCTTCATTGAGCTTGGAGCCACTGAAATAAGTCACAAACTGTATTAAAGCATTTACAAATCGCAAACTTTTTTCTGTGTTTCAAAATAACAATGAATATAATATTTAGCAAGAAACTAGTACACTGAATCTTGACTAAACTTAAACTTGCCTAAACAAAATCGTTATGAATCTATACTTGCCTAAATCCAAGCCTACTTACACCAAATCCTGTCTAAAAAGAATCCTGACTATAACCAAAAACTGCATAAACTTAATGCTGCCTAAACCAAATCCTGTATTAACGGAGTCCTGCCTAATCAACATCATGATTAAACTGATTGCTGCTTAAACAAAATCCCTCCTAAACTTAATATTTCTTAAAGCAATCAATACCTGACTAACCTAAATGCTGCTTAGAATAAATTCTACCTTAAACTAGAGAACATGTCCATAGCACATGGATGATCTGTAATTGTCACTATTAGTAGATAAATGAACTTTAACCCAATTTTCACCCCTCATGAAACCTTATAAATTGTGAACTGTAGAAGTGCTTATAAAGGGGATTATAATAATGAAATACTTTAAGGAATGCATATTTGGTAAAAAAGATAAATCATAGTCGATGAAGCATGTAATGTAGGTCAAAAAGACCTTGTTGGTAACTTGGTAGTATTCATAAAATGATTAAAATATAATGATTTATAATAAGGATATGACAAAAGGATTTAAACACAAAATTGAATCAGACACTCAAGCATGAAACATAAATCATAGTTGAATTTGTTAGTACCCATAAAGGTGAATGTTGTGATGTGATACCATAAAGATAGCATGCATAGTTGTTGAAAAATGTACCTAAATGCAAAATTTGACCAAAGTCAAATGACTTAAATTTGACTCAACCATAAAATGTAAGTCATGGACACCTAATTCTCAGTGCTTTGAGTAGTACTCATCAAGGTGAATGTCACATGTAATACCATAAAGATAAAGTAACTCAACCATGAAATGCAGGCCATGGACACTTAATTGTTGGTCCTTTGGTTAGTATTCACAGAGGTGAATATCATGAGGCAATATTATAAAGATAACTTGTATAGTTGATGAGAAATGGACCTAAGCCAAAATTTAACAAAAGTCACTCAAGTATAAAATGTGAGTCAAGGACACCTAATTGTTGGTGTTTTGGGAAATCCTGCCAACACTAAATCCTGACTAAGCTGATTCCTGCCTAAGCCAAATCCTGACTGTACTGAGTTTTGACCCAAAAAAAATACCTGTACGTCCTAACTAACCTGAATCCAGCTTCAACTTAACACCCTGTTTACAATCAATCCTAAGGGAACTGAATCCTGCATAACTGTTGTGGATTCATCACATACAAATAAACATCACTTACATGTAACACTCTGTTTTGGATTCATCACATACAAATAAACATCAGTTACATGTAACCCTCTGTTGTGGATTCATCACATACAAATAAACATAACTTACATGTAACACTCTGTTGTGGATTCATCACATACAAATAAACATCACTTACATGTAACACTCTGATGTGGATTCATCTCATACAAATAAACATCACTTACATGTAACACTCTGTTGTGGATCCATCACATACAAATAAACATCACTTACATGTAACACTCTGTTGTGGATTCATCACATACAAATAAACATCACTTACATGTAACACTCTGTTGTGGATTCATCACATTTCCTACTTTTAGTGAGGCCACATTATCTGATGCCTGACTTTCAGATCTGGATGTTTCTTCCCGTCGCATGTCCATTTTATCCATAAATTTATCATCTTTGACAAGTTTTTTCTTCAAAGCTGCTCTCTTAAGAACTCCTGTCCATGTTGCAATACCAAACAGATGATGTGTATGTGGTGGCCTTAAAAAAGTAAAATTGTAACTTAAAAGTTTATTCTATATTCAATTAGAGATTGCATCTATAAGACACAGATGCCCCGCCAACAGATTTATTGCAGTAAATAACCTTAGCCAATAAGGAACAAGAGTTGTCAGAAGACAACATAGCTCGCCAGGGATTAGAGTAACTGCAATGCACAATTAAGTTGAAGATTACACATTTTCGTAAATGTAATGTCATAAATAATTCAAATGCCATATAAGAAAGCCACATGTCAAACAGTAACTTCCTATCACTAAAAGAATAACTTCTATAAACAGGGTTCAAGTTGTTTTTTTTTTAAATTGCCCCAGGGCCATGTCAAGGTCAAAATGTCTACAACTATGGTACTACCAGAAAGCCCTCACCATAGGGAGGTCACAAACAAAATATAAACACCCTATAACTAAACAACTTACTTCTAGAAGCAAGGTTAAATGTTTAAAAAATAGCCCCAAGGGCAAGGTCAAGGTCAAAATGTCTACACAAAATATGCTATCATCAGTAAGCTATCATCATAGGGAAGTCATATATCAATGAACACCTACCCCTAAATATCAACATTCTAGAAACACTGTTAAAGTTTTTTTTTAAAAAATGCCCTCAGGGCAAGGTCAATGGTGAATAAAAGGATATGGAGTAAATGCACATGAGACAAAGTCTCTACAAATATATGGTAAAAAACAAGCAAAGGAGCAACGCTTTTATTGTTGTTCTTCATCTTGAAGTCACCATGAGGCCTTCAACAATGAGCTTTGCTCATACCTCATAGTAAGTTCAAGACGGCCCCTAGCACCAGTTTAAGCGGAATTCTTTGCTAATTGTCGAGCAACGCTACATCCATGTCTTTCAAGGTCATAATGTCTACAAATATAGTACTGCTAGAAAGCTCTCATCAAAAGAAAGTCACATATCAAATAAAAACACCCTACCACTAAAAGCCTACCTTCTAGAGGCAAGGTTAAAGTTATTTTGAAATTGCCCTAAGGGCAAGGTCAAGTTCAAATGTCTACAAATATGGTAACGCTAGAAAGCTCTCATCATAAGGAGTCACATACCAAATAGGAACAACCTACCACTAAAAGCCTACCTTCTAGAGGCAAGGTTAAAGTTTTTTCAAAAATTGCCCTCAGGGAAAGGTCAAGGTAAAAATGTCAACAAATATGGTACCACTAGAAAGCTCTCATCATAAGGAAGTCACATACCAAATATGAACACCCTACCACAAAAAGCCTGCCTTCTAGAGGCAAGGTTAAAGTTTTTTTTAAATTGCCCTAAGGGCAAGGTTAAGGACAAAATGTCTACAAATATGGTACCAAAAGAAAGCTCTCATTACAAGGAAGCGACATACTAAATATCAACATCCCATCTCTTAAGGTCTCCATTCCACAAGCAAGCTTAAAGTTTTTGCTGATACACCTGGGATATGACAATAGCTCTCCGGACATTCGTCTTAGCCAGCTAATAACAAGAGTTGTCAGAAGACAAAATAGCTCGCCGGGGATTCCAGCAACCTCAATGCACAATAAATTCGACAGTGATAGAAAGCTCTCTTCACAAGAAAGTCACATATCAAATATAAACACCCTATCACTAAACAACTGAATTCTAGAAGCAAGTTAAGGTTTTTAAAAATTGTCCTAAGGGCAACATCAAGGTCAAAATGTCTACAACTATGGTACCATCAGAAAGCTCTCATCACAAGAAAGTCACATACAAAATATGTACACAATATCACTAAACAATTTAATTCTAGAAGAAAGGTTAAAGTTTTAAAAAATTGCCCTAAGGGCAAGGTCAAGGTCAAAATGTTTACAAGTATAAAACCAAAAGAAAGCTCTCATCACAAGGAAGTCACATACCAAATATCAACATCCTAGCTTTTCAGGTCTCAATTTTATAAGCCAGGTTAAAGTTTTGCTAACGCCGATGCCGACATTGGGGTAATGACAATATCTGTCAGGACATTCGTTCTGGCAAGCTAAAAATGGACCCCCAGTCACTGAATTGTGATGGAATCATGAAGAAATACTGCAAGAGATGATTATTAAATAAATAATATAAAACATCATAATGATATGTTGTGCAGTTGTTTATAAATGGACTTAAAACACAAAATTTACCGAAAGTAACTCAAGCGTAAAATGAAGGTCTAAGACACTTAATCGTCCTTGATTTTGATAACACTCATAAAGGTGATTAAATAAATGCAACACAATTGTGAAAGCATGTTTAGTTGTTGAGAAATAGACTTAAACACAAAATTTAACAAAAGTCACTCAAGAGTAAATATAGGTCAAAGCCACTTTATTCTTAATAATGTGGGCAGTAATGATCAAGGTGATTAATTTTACGAGATATCATTGTAATATGATGTGTAGTTGATGAGAAATGGACCTATACACATAATTTAACAAAAGTCACTCAAGCGTAAAATATAGGTCAAAGCCACTTTATTCTTAATAATGTGGACAGTACTCATCAAGGTGATTAATTTTATGAGAAATCATTGTAATATGATGTGTAGTTGATGAGAAATGGACCTAAACGCAAAATTTAACACAAGAGGCTCTCAAGAGCCTGTATCGCTCACCTGGGTCATAGCTGACACAATAAGTTAAAATAATCACAATGTTTAAGGTTCTCATTTTCAAATTTGTTATTAATGTTTAAGGGTCTCATTTTGAAGTTTGCTGATGTTTATTAATGTTTAAGGGTCTCATTTTGAAGTTTGCTGATGTTATATGATCCAAAATTAAACTATGTTCCCCACTGGCAGCTATTTTTGATGAGGCGTAGACCAACTGTCACCTTTCTTGAAGAAGACCATGTTAGGATCATTGTGCCTCACTTTGGTTCCAATTGGCATAGTATTTTCAGAGGAGATCTTTAAATGATTTCCCATGGGGTCCAAGGTTAAACAATGTTCCCCGCTGACTGCCATCTTGGATGCTATGCGGACATCCAGACACATTTTATGAAGGGGACCAAGTAAGGACCATTGTGACTTAGTATGATTCCAATTGGCCATGTACTTTCAGAGGAGAAGATCTTTGAATATGTTCCCCTATAGGGTCCAATGTTAAAAACATGTTCCCTCCTGACGGCCATCTAGGATATATGATGTGGACTTGCTGAACACATTTTTTAAAAGAGGCCACCTATGGACCATTGTGACTAAGTTTGGTTCCAATTAGCCCAGTATTTTCAGAGGAGAAGATTTTTGCAATATTGTCCAATTTTGGACCAAGTTCCCGCTGGCAGCCATTTTGGATGACATGCAGACTTGCCGGAAAAAATTTTCAAAGGGGACCACCGAAGGACTATTGTGACCAAGTTTGGTTCTAATTGGTGCAGTAGTTTAAGAGAAGATCTTTGAATGCTTTCCCATAGGGTCCAATGTTAAACTGCGTTCCCTGCTGGCGGCCATCTTGGATATGATACAGACTTGCCAGACATTTTTTTTTTAATCGGGCCACCTATGGACCATTGTGCCCTAGTTTGGTTCCAATTTGACCAGTGGTTTCAGGGAAGATGTTTGAATGAAAAGTTTACAATGGACAGACCACTAATGACAAGAAGATCTCCATGGCATAGCCATGCAGTCAGCTTTAAAGTTTGCAGGCATTGAAGCTTAGATGCCTCTACAATATCAACTGAGAAAGATACTTGCATTATGGGCAAGCAAAAAGAAATAAATAAAACAATATATATTTATATACAATCATTATTAAATTGTGAAATAAGTATTGTTTATTAAAGTATATTTGCAAAAAAATGTTAAAATTTGTACAAAAACACTTTTTTTGCTCTTGATTATGTAGCAAATAGTTATTTCTAATAAAGTGATAGCAGGGAATTTCTCTTAAACTCAAAAGAGAAAAGTAAACCAAAGAAGATTTGACAGCAGAATTTAAAGGGAAATAACCCATAACCATATGGCATTGAAAATTTTTTTTTTGGTGAAAAAAGTCAATAACTACAACACAGGCAGTTGGATTTTCTTAAAAATTTCAGAGTATGTAGATCTTTACATGCTGAACATTTTTGCTATTTACACTTCACCGCTATCTGTTACAGTTTTTGAAATAAAAAATAAAAAATGCATAAATTTTGAAAATTTTACGGAAAAAGGGCTGCGACTCTGAGACGGGTTTTCCGATTTTCTTCAAAATTGCAGGGCAGGTAGATCTTGTCATTCTGAACAATTTTACCTCCATGTCAGATTTTTGATATCTACAAAGGTTTTTGAGTTATTTGCCAAAAACAGCAATTTACCCCTATGTTCTATNTTTAGTAACAGCAGCCATGTTGTTTGGTCCTCGGACTAACCGAACACATTTTTTAAACTACATACCCTGGTGATGACCCAGGCCAAGTTTGGATTAAATTGGCCCAGTGGTTTCAGAGGAGAAGATTTTTGAAAAAAGGTTTACGACGGACAGACGGACAGACGACGGACGCCAAGTGATGGCAAAAGCTCACCCTGGCATAGCTAGGTGAGCTAAAAAGTCACTCCAGCACGGGCAAAGCCCCTTAATTCTTAGTGATTTGGGTAGTACTCATCAAAGCAAATAATTTGATGAAACATCATTGTGGTATGATGTGTAGTTGTTGAAATATGGATTTTAACGCAAAATTTAACAAAAGTCACTCAAGTGTAAAATGTAGGTCATGGGCCCCAATTGTTGGTGAATCTTGTAGTACCGTACTAATCAAGGTGCATGTTCTGATTTAATACTACTAAAAAATTACAAGAGATTACCAAAATATGGACCTAAACGCAAAACTTAACATCGGGACGTATGGAAATACCGACAACGGTAAATCTATATGCCCCTTCCACTTTGTGGCGGGAACATAAAAATTTACGTCATATGTGGGTTTACATTTAAAGGGGTATCAGGGTACAAAACACACTATACAAAAGTTAGAGTTGAGTGTAACATTTGGTTATATATATTGTACTATGGATTGGCTAGTGTTAACAAAGCCAAAGAGGACAAATTATAAGGCTTAGTATAATATTAAATGATAGTAAATATTACTTACAGCTGGTTAATGGTAAGGTCAGATAAAGTCTTCAGTCTTACTCCCAGTATGTTGGGTACTTTAAATCCATGTGAAGCACATTTTGCCTTAAGTACAAGGCAATGATCTGGTTTGATTAGGGAAACAGTTCTAAATATAGCAGACACATAATTTGGCATTCTACAAGATGGATGTCTGGAAGATGGATTTGATGTCATATGTAGTGCTAATCCTTTCTTTAATGTTATCTGCAATATTAGGAAGTTTTAATCATATATATGTAATCTTTAAAAATCATCAATAAAATCTACATAACTAAATCCATAAAAAAATTTACAATTAAATTTTCAAAAGTAAAGTTCACCGATAAAATACAAAATCTACAATTTAAATATACATGTACATGGAAAAACCACAAATAAGATTTCCTAATAAAATCTGAAGAGAAATTCCAAAACAATGTTTAACAACATCATTACCATTATACTAAGTTTTTGGGAAAAGAGGGAATATAGTGATGCTTGGATCAACTGTCTGTCTATCAAACTTTTTGTATCCATTACACCAACTAGACTTGTACAGAATTGAAAATTGGAGCTCTTGTGAGCCTGAAGGGATAAAAGAATGCCTTGATAACAGTAGGGTTGGACAGGACTGGTTCCCTGACGTATTTAATAAATAGATACCGAAATACCTCGTAACTATCAATTCATTTAAAGTGTACCATAATATGCATCATATGACAACTGTTAACTAGATGTATACAGACAAAAACAATAAACCTGGAGCACTGGAATAAAATCATTCATCCATAGATAAATGTGCCCCATCATCATCTGAATGTTTTCATTTGCATGTGTGTGTGTAAAAAAAACTTCCCCAGTGAGAAACAATAAACCTGAATGTCACATATTGATTAATCCTAAAGAAACTTCCTAGGAATATAATATGTGCATCACACTTCAAATTCTTATTTGCTGAGTAAATTATAATTTACCTGAGTAAATAACAATTTACCTAAATAAATAACAATTTACCTGAGTAAATAACTATTAACAAACTGATAAATTACCTCCTGTCCATTGCTGAGAGAAGCATAGGTGTGTCTTGATTTGAGAGCAGACAAAACAGATGTTACAAAATCCAACACTACAGACATGGCCAAGTTATTTAGGGACTGAGCTTCATCAAAACAAGCCCAACATCCATCCTAAAAATAAATAAATATTGATTCAATTAATAAAGCAATAATTCATAACATGCAAAACATCTGGGAAAGTAGTTTTTTTGTGCAATATATTACTTCAGCTTTGATTATTTTATACATAAGATGCATGCATGTTACATAATAAGCCAATGTTTTTCTTTGTTTTCCAATGTCTTTTATTACTCATGCACAACAGTAGTTGTTTATTGAGGACAATAAACAAACACAATTTCACAATGGTAATTATTTATGGGTCAGTATTTTATTTTATTGGCAATATGTACACTTTTCATTTTGATCTTACTGACTGATATTATAAGGGCTATTCCATTTAATTCTACCATCCAGGGGGGAACACCATATATTTTAGACCCCACCACCAATAGAAAAAAATATTATTTCTACCATTAGTCAACATCAGTCTGACCCCCAGGACCAAGAGAAAAAAATAAAACTGGCATCCCCCTCTAGGTGATAAATTTTTTTTCTNAAACAACCAAAATCGTGTAAACAAACATTTTTTCGTGCGAATTTCTTCAAAATCGTGTTTTATGCCAAATTTTTGCTTCACGATCGTGACATCGTGACAGAAGGTTAAAATCGTGTAGATCACGCCAAAATCGTGAAAGTTGGCAGGTATGCATGATTCTTATGACGCTGCTGGTAAAAACAATAATGGTAGTTTTGAGGGTCTTGACATAAAATATCACTAGTATCACAGCTCGTCCTATTGGACTCGCTGCGATATGGTGATATTTTCCGTCTCAACCTTCAAAACTACCATTACTCTATATGTATAATATGTAAGTGGGTCAGTATCTTATTGTAACATCAACAATAAATACAGGAATCTGATGGAAAAAAGCAGGAAATTCTGGTACTTCAGTAGTCATGTGTTGTGTATTCTGGTATATGTCTGAAATCATTATGTTAAATTCCTCACAGAAGGGATCTTGATGGGAGCAGTATACTGAGGGTACATAATTTTATTTGTCAGTTGGTAATGGGTCTGGAGCTGGCATGTCAGTTAACTGCTAGTAGTCTTTTGTGATTTCATGTTTATGTCCGTATATTTAGTTCTTTCAGATTCATTTTTCACAATTGACTCAGTCCTGTTGCTAACTGAATTTTACTGTTGTTACTATTGTTTTTTATTTATTTATCACATTGGCTAGGGGGAAGGTTTGGGCCTAATAAAACTAGTTTAACCCCACCGCGGCAGGTTTGCTCCTGTCCCAAGTCAGGAATTTATTAACCCTTTGAGTGTCTTGTCTGTTTTCGTTTACTTTATGTCTATAGGAGTCTAGGATGGTGTTTATTTCACTGAACTTGATTACTCTTTATTTAGGGGCCGACTCCGACCTGCCATTGGGTGTGGGGTTTCCTCACGGTTCATTGAAGATCTTATGGTGGCTTTGAGTTGTTATTACTCCCCTTTGGGTCGTTGTCTCTTTGACACATTCCCCATTTCCCTTCTTTTTTTTCTATGTATGCTTTCACTGGCTAGTTAATAGACATTTGTGCTTTCACTGGCCTGTTAAAATTCATTTGTGTGTTCATGGCCTGTGAATAGTAAATCTTACCATAGATGTTCCCTGTACAATCTTTCCCATACCCATGGTATCACTCTCTGGAGAACACTGCACCAACATCAAAAATTTACCCAGTAAATTAGCCAGTCCCTAAAATTCATATAATATATAATATTAAAACAAACACAATACACATAAAGTAATAAATTTTTTCTTAAGTTTTTATATAAAATGGCATTCTTTAAAAGGTTCATTGTGGACCGATTTCTAATCTTATTTCCATGAAATTTTCACCATGAAAATTGAAAATAATGTTCATGCAGTTTCATTGTTTTTTTTCAATTTTCTGAATTGTAGTTTTACAAATTCAATGATTTAAACTCCCAAATTATAAATTTATGCTAACTATTTCATATTTTTCTCAGTAAATTTGGTGCATTTAATTTTTACTTCCTCTTTATAATTGGTTTTGTCGGAGGGTTAGAAAATAACAATAACCATTAAGCTATGTAACAGATATTTGTGACTGATGCCACATGTGAAGCAGATCATTCTTATCCCTCCTAACACCTGATGATACTCCTGTTTTTAATTGTCACACTGTTAGTAACCGTTTAATTTTTTGTAGCGACAGTATTATGTCCTATTTGTGATATCATTATTGTTTATGCTTTTTCTCCATGTGAGATCCTTAAATTGCTATGTGTCCTGGATTTATGATTTTTGTCTTCACTTCACTTAAGAGTTTGTTTAACAGAGGTTTTAGGTTACTTAGGATTTATACAGGTGTTACATTATTCACCTTGACAGTTTCAGTTTTGCCGACACCACATGGTCCAATCAGATGACTGCCCTGTATATTATTAAGTGCCTGGGACATTGTTAGGAAACATCGTTCTGTAACAGGAGTTAGAGCCACACCTGGTTCTGCACCATAGAACTCATTACAGTAATGGTAAGGGGTGTCCAATATCCACATCAATGGTTCATGTTCTTCATCTGTAATAGTGAAATAAACAGGTATTTATTGGCACAAACATAATAACCAAGTAATTTGGTCTTAAGAAGTGAGCATTTTTGATAATCAGAAACTAGGATTAGTTAATATATATACTGTTAACATGGTTATTTTTGCGGGAGGGGGGTAATTTCGCCAAGTGTAATACCCGAACCTTTCGTGTGGTTTTAATATTTGCGGATCTTGAAAATTTGATAGTAAGACATTTGTTATTAAAAGCATTCGAGTGGGGTTATCTTACCAAACGCGAAATAACCGAAAATTACCCCCACGCGAAAATTTCCACGTTTACTGTATATAATTTCACAGATTATATTCACTTCTCTGGAAATTTCAATGGCTCATATAATTAACGAAAGAAACTGACTGATATTTGGATAAAGTCATACGTTTTGTTTTTATATAAATATTTAAAAAATTAATTTAGAAAAAATTTAAAGATATTTACTTTAAATAGTTAGCAGTAGAATCTGAATCGATGAAATGTTGTTTGTACAATTTACATCTATTGGAATTGTATAATGAACAGATATATCATGATAAGAAGGGTTTTTGCCAAAAATACAAGTTGCAGGGAAGTAAAATTTCCTGAACCTGAAAATCAAAGGAAATTTAGACCGAAGACTAGTATTTTTGGCAATAATCCTGAAATTCATGATATATGTTTAATTACTCCAAATGTTTCTATCATCAAAATGCACAGAAGACTCCCAGACAAATACCATAACAAGCCTCTTCATGGAGGGGTATTTGCCAAAAAATATCAAGGCTATAAACCAATCAGAATGCACTTTAACCTACCAAAGGTGTAATTATGAAAAAAATCCTCATTAAGTGCATGCAAATCTATACATCAATATTTGACTACAAACACAAATATGCAATACAAACAGTGTATGTTGATATACTTATATGAGTGAAGAAACAATCAAAAACAGTAGACAAGAGTATAGACAGTTCATACAACTAAAAGCATAGAAGGTGGTTAACTAAATATATAACACGGAAAAAATAAGCAATGCAGAAACTATCTCAATACAACTTTATTTTACAAACAACAATTTAAGTTTATCACAAACCCCATGAGGATATTACTTGTACAAATTTTATCTTTTTATCCTGCAATGGTGGTATTTATTAGATGCTTACAAATATCTTTTTTTGTATTCGTAAGGTAGACTCAGATAACCTGTTTACGATTTTGAATGAAGAAAATACAGGGCGACTGGTTTAAAAACCTCAAATACTCACAGTGCAAATTTTTCTATGACGTCAGGGATTATACCAAAATAGTCAAAGTTGTTTAATTTCTTCCTCATCCCACTTCACTAAGAAAATGCATTTTTAAAAAGGTTTAATGATTGCAGGATAAAAACAAGATACACATAGTGGGTAAATATAAAATTTATTTGTACTCACTGTGAAACAGGTGAGAAATTTTTATTAAACCTCACATTTCTACCTGTTTCTAAAGCTCTTCACATAAATTTTATATTTTCCAACAATGTACATAAGTATATATCATGACCTTTATCATTGCAATAAATATTCTGACTTTGTTTAGTATGAAGAAAGGGCAATTAAAAGAAGCAAAGCTTTCCATTTAAATTCACATATTATTTACAAATCAACTGAATAACAGGGATATGAGTTTATCAGATTGCCAACAGCTGCTGACAAGCCATAAATCTGAATATAAAGTCAGAAAGTATTGAGCGGGACAATATCGTATTAGGGTGAAAAGAAATTAAGGGAGTAAGAGTGTCAGAAATTTTGTAATTAGAATTAAAATTCTGACCTTTTGTTTTGAATAGCACTACTAATGGAACAACTTGAGCAAAAAATTTTGAAAATTCATGTAGGAATTTTTGAGATATAAGACGTCAAAATTTTGGCGGGAAACAGATCACTCTAGAGTTTCCCTTCAATTTGCATAAGATGTTTATAGGTATTTAAATATATGAAATTATAATTAGAAATTGATTAAATTTTATACAAAGTCTATTTTATGTATTTTAGAGTGACCTATGACCAAGAAAATATGATCCATGTGCAAAATATTTTAACACTGTTTGAATGGATAAAACTCGAGGATATCGAATGCTTCTGAAAATCTGAGGCTCGTACTCCCTTAACCCAGCAAGATGTATTGCTTTTAGACCCAAGTACTAAATAAATTAGATATTAATTCTAACATGGCTCTAGTTAATCGTTAACCAGTATAATACTCGATAACCATATATTTCGCACATGCGTAAATGGAATTGGAATATGAGTAAACGGGATGAAAAACAACAATGTTTTTAATTTTGTTCGTCTACGTTTTTGAAGGAAATAAAGGTCAAGAACAGTATCTAACTAAATCATGCCATTGAGATACGCAAATGTGTATTGTTTTGCTTATGATTTGAATTTTGAACTTGCATCTGTTTGAAAACGTCAGATTGTGTATTGTGACGTCATAAACAAAGACGGCAATGGAGTCGGGAAATCTGCCTTCCTTTAGGTCGCTTCAGAATGGAAAATTCAATTTTCTGTCATATTAGAATCGAAATAATTCATGGCAGGTATATGGTTATTGTCATTTAACCATGGGCTGGGCCTTTATATTCGTAAATTTAACCCCTCGCTAACGCTCTGGGTTAAATTCGAATATAAAGGCCCAGCCCATGGTTAAATTTCCAATAACCATATACCTGCCATGAATTATTTCTTAATTAACCAGTAGTAAGACATATTGGGAGAATAAATAAATGAACATTTAAAAAAAATACATAATCTGCTAGGGGTTAAAAACTCTCATACAGGATTTTTTCAAGAAGAATACAAATATATATTGAAAGTTATACAGTAAATGCTGAAAGGAATTTCAATCATTAAAAAGCCTGTAAATATTGATAATGAAACTATTCATAGAGATCTAAAAGCAAAATGCAGTAAATTTGCAATATCCAACCACCTATTGTGGAACTCTTACGTAAATGTAAATCTGTTAAGCTAGTTTGACTAGCAGTTTCGTCCACGGGTGTAGATGTCTCTTCCGTGTCCATAACTAGAAGTTAATGCCATATGAGATAAGATTTATATATGTGTATATCTATTTCTAGCAATGATATTCTTTCTGTAATAAATGACTGGCTCATTTCAAAGTTGAATTTCAAGCCATTTTACAAAATTTTAAAATTCAATACAATCCTTTGAGTGAATTTTTCTATATTTTGAAATCTCTAAATCTTCTGAAGGAATAAATATGAAATACAGTGATCCCTTGTTACACTGCCCCTCTTTAATGGCAGTCTTTCACTTATCGCCACCCATTTCCAAGGTCCATTTTTCAAAAAATTGCATAGTAACTATCTCAGGGAGAGAAACCACTGGGTAACACACTATCTAGGGTGATAATTGTATAATGTCTTCCTTTGTCAACGGGAGACATAATTTGACAACTTTTCCTTTGTGACATTATTAGATATACGATTGAATTATGCAGCACAAGTGTGTCCTTCCATCTTAATTACAAGTTTCTATCATCAAATCTAAAATTGATCATCCCTTCCATTACATAAAATTTCCAGAATCTATCATTACCTCCTCTAAATAAAAAAAATCTAAAATTTAGCATTCCCTCCTTTAAATAAAAATTTATCAACCCCTTCTCCATTAAAAAATTATCAAATTCTCTCAGATCTCAAATTAACATCCTTCCTCCAAATTAAAAAAAAATAAGAGTGAAAAAAGATATTGAAAACTATAAACCAACTATAAACTGTGACATGCGTATCATCCATTTTCAAGGTGATATTATTTTGTCACTTTCAATAAATATCAAATAGAGAAAAGTTGTATTTTGAGTAATAAAAACAATATCAACCTACCAACAGGGTGATAATAACATCTGACACTTCTTCTCCACTCAAAGTCAGTGGCCTCTCTTAACTTTCTGCTACACATGTTGTCCAAAACATCTCTTAGATATAAAGATTGCTAAAAGTAAAAAGAAATAATTTTAAGATATGGTTAATTTTGGCCTAATTTAACAATCAACAAAAGAGAACATATAATTTTATGGTTATTGTAGTTTTAGTTATCAAAGTTTTTCAAATTCAAAATTAGCAGTTAAAATCGACTGAAGGAGAAATATCATTGCCTCCTAGTCAGTTATAACTTGATTTACAATGGGAGATATATAAGGAACAAGACCAATGTATTGTATTATGTCATCAACAAAACTTCCCAACAGATGGGGCATGATTTATAAGAAGGACTTTTTTTTAGATGTTCTTAGTTTGGTAGCAATCTGAAAATCCATAAAGAGATAATCTGTTTAACTGCTTACACCATTAATACAGTAGAACTTCAATGGCTCGAAATGTTATAGCTAGAACACCATTGATGTCTCAAACCTATTTTCTGGTCCCTTTGTTCAAGTTTGAACATAGGTCTACCTGGATAGCGAACACCCCTCCAGTTCAAACTGTTTTCATCTGTCCTTTGGGTGTTCAAGCCATCAAAATTCCACTGTAGATAATTTGTTTCACTGTTGACACCATAAACAGGTAATCTTGTTTCACTGTTAACACCATAAACAGGTAATCTGTTTCACTGTTAACACCATAAACAGGTAATCTGTTTCTCTGTTAACACCATAAACAGGTAATCTTGTTTCACTGTTAACACCATAAACAGGTAATCTTGTTTCACTGTTAACACCATAAACAGGTAATCTGTTTCACTGTTAACACCATAAACAGGTAATCTGTTTCACTGTTAACACCATAAACAGGTAATCTGTTTCACTGTTAACACAATAAACAAGTAATCTGTTTCACTGTTAACACCATAAATTATTTACATGTGTGTCTCTTTCACTTTTTGTGTATACTGGATTCAAGAAATTTCCAAAATTTAATAAATTTGCAAAAGTTTTAAAAACATAGAGAGCAGCCACAGCCTGCTAAGCTCACCTCGTTTTTCCAACATGTTAAACATATCAGTAACAGGAATGGACTATAATCATTCTTTTTTAACAGATTCATTCATGCATAAAATGAAGGTCAGAGACTGCATCATTAGCATTCACTGCAGCTGTCATCCCTAAATGCATCATACATACAAATATGGTTGATGTAGGACATATCAGGAAGAGAGAATGGACTTTATCCATTCTACCTAACCAAGTCGCTCATGTGTTAAATGTAGGTCACTGACAGCATTCGAAGCATGCATTGCAGTTGTCGTGCATACCAAAATGGTTCTTGTGGGACATGTCAGTAAGCAGGTACGCACTTTAACCATTCTTCCTAACCGGTCAAAGGTACTGGCTGGCTAATGTCTATGTGGCAGTAGGTGTGATTATCAGCTGAAGTGACCTAATTATCAGGTAAATAATCTTAATTACTAATAATTTAATTGATACTTACTGCCACCATACATTCCAACCTAGCTTTATGTACAGGTAACATCGGTTCTTCTATAGTCCTCCAAGCTCCTCTCATTAACACTGATGTAAGTTTGGATGTGTGTATTGTATACCTTTTCAGGGCACCATGTAAAGCTTTTCTATCATACTTGATTTCTGATATGCCAACCTCACATTCTTTGGTCCAGAAATACAGCATGCCAATTTTACAGACCTGTGCTGGATACTAAAAGGGGAAAAAATCATAATATAGAGGAAAGTTCTGCAGCCCTTTCCACAAAAAATCTTATGATAATATTTAAACTAGAAGTGGGAGCAGTCGCAAACGACAGCTAATCCCCTCGCCCGCTGTTAAGAAATAATAACCCTTATATAATCTAAAGATGTAAAGATGAATGTCAAAGGTAGATCCACTGAACAGTAAGATCATTATGTGTAACGTGTAGTATCTCAGATATAAATATTAATGGAAACTTAAACCAAAGTCAGTCAAGTGTAAAATGTAGGTCAAAGTGACCCAATTATCATCTGAAGCTGAAAAACTCTCAAGACGCATCCACTGACCACAGATGGTTGATGTGCCACATGTAGATTCTCAGATATGAACCTTAACGCAAACTTTAACCCAAGTCATTGAAGCATGAAAATGTAGGTCAAAGTGACCCAATTATCATCTGAAGCAGCATCACTCTCCAAGACACATCCACTGACCAAGAATGATTGATGTGCCAAATGTAGTTTCTCAGATATGAACATTAACACAAACTTAAACCATATTCATTGAAACATAAAATGTAGGTTAGAGTGACCCAATCATCATTCAAAGCAGCATGACTCTCCAAGACGCATCTACTGACCAAAGATGATTGATGTGCCACATGTTGTTTCTTAGAAATGAACCTTAACACAAACTTTATCCCGAGTCATTGAAGCATAACATGTAGGTCAGAGTGACCCAATCATCATCCGAAGCAGCATGACTCTCCAAGACGCATCTACTGACCAAAGATGATTGATGTGCCACATGTAGTTTCTCAGATATTAACCTTAACACAAACTTTAACCAGAGTCACTGAAGCATAAAATGTAGGTCAGAGTGACCCAATTATTGTCTAAATCAGCATCACTCTCCAAGATGCATCCACTGACCAAAGATGATTGATGTGCCACATGTAGATTCTCAGATATGAACCTTAACGCAAACATTAACCAGAGTCATTGAAGCATGAAATGTAGGTCAGAGTGACCCAATTATTATCCCACGCAGCATCACTCTCCAAGATGCATCTACTGACCAAAAATGATTGATGTGCCACATGTAGTTTCTCAGATATGAACCTTAACACAAACTTTAACCTGAGTCATTGAAGCATGAAATGTAGGTCAGAGTGACCAAATCATCATCCGAAGCAGCATCACTCTCCAAGACGCATCTACTGACCAAAGATGATTGATGTGCCACATGTAGTTTCTCAGATATGAACCTTAACGCAAACTTTAACCGGAGTCATTGAAGCATGAAATGTAGGTCAGAGTGACCCAACTATCAACCAAGCAGCATCACCCTCCAAGACGCATCTACTGACCAAAGATGATTGATGTGCCACATGTAGTTCCTCAGATATGAACCTTAACGCAAACTTTAACCTGAGGTGGGACGAAAGGACGGACGGACGGACGGACGGGCGAGATGCTATATCCCCTCCCCAACTTCGTTGGGCGAGGGGATAATTAAAATTCGTCTTAAGATTTTATGTGAAGAGGGCTGCAGTTTAATAAAGCTATATGTTATGATGTTTATGTGTTTATAACTTAGATGTTGTCCTTTATAACCTGCTTAAAAACATTTTTTTTTTAAATTGAATAATTAAATCAACATTTTTATATAAATTTAAAATTTACAATTTCATTTATCTGATTTTTTTCTCCAGAAATAAATCACATGTTAAAGCTGAATTTATATATTGGAGGATTTTAAATGATTACCAGCACCAATGTACAGATTTTCCCTTCTAGTTTGAACTTGTTATTTCAAAAACATCAGACAAGACGTGTATTTGAATGCGACATAAATCGTTTTCCAATGCGAATAAAGCTAACTCAAATTGACAAATATGTATTCAATTCGAATTACTTGCATGTGAATTCAGGATTAGCTGAAGTTTTTTTTTCAAGATTTTTCAAGACCCGGTATGACTGTAACATTTATGTTGCTAAAAATTGTCAAGACACAATGTATGAGATCTGAACAACTTTAGAGGATGTTTCAGATTTAATCCTTTTTAACTTAATTGTAGATATACTAATACATATGATCTCCCGATAGGAGCATGGAAATCTCCCGGATTTTCAAGGGCTTCTGTAACTTCCCAGAATTCCAGAAATATCTCCCGGAAAATCGGCTTCCAGCCAAAATAAAACTAGAGGCTCAGACACTGAGCCTGTATCGCTCACCTGACAAAATGCTGAACAGCAGGATTTTTCGATGTTCTGTATGGTGGCCATGTTTTTTATGTGAATTTCCCATAGGGCCAAAATAAACTTTGTTCTGTGCTGGCGGCCATGTTTTTCTTTGGATCAGAACAAAGGAGCAATCTTTGTTAAGGACCTTCAGTTCATCATTCCTGTAAAGTTTGGTTGAATTTGCTTCAGCGGTTTCAGAGGATTGATTGATTGATTGAATATTGTTTAACGTCTACTCAGCAATATTTCAGCTATATCAAGACGAGAACAAGTTTGTTGATAAATAATCACTTTGGGGTATGGAAATGGCCATGGGACGGGAAATTCTGACTGCCACTGGAAAAGTAGGGTGAAATCGTCAAGGGCGGGGAATTTAGCCTTGTAGCCGATCACCTACGGACCACCCCAAAAAGAGCTTACTACAAGGGTTCTTTAACGTGCAGGAAGCGTGGCATTTCTTCCAACATGTGGACCTGAGTTTACATCCCATCCGAAAGATGGGTTGTGTATTTATTAATTCCGCACAACCATGGAATGGGTCCAATTTCTATATCCCGGGACCCTCGGGGTCAACCTCCGTTTAGGAGGGGTCACACCCCGCAAGCCGGAGATACTGGGTCCTATTTCTATATCCCGGGGTTCCCCCGAGGTCCTCTGTTAGGATGGCTCATACTCCAAGCTCAGAGGATGCTGCGGGCCTATTCTTCAGCCGGGACCGCGCACGGCCGGTTTCAGAGGAGAAGAGGAAAATGTAAATTTTCCCATGGGGTCCAATGTTAAACCTCAGATCAGCGCTGGAAGCCATGTTTTTTATTGGATGGAAACGAAATGAACAATCTTTGTAAAGGACCTTCCATACATCATTCCTGTAAAGTTTGGTTGAATTTGCTTCAGCGGTTTCAGAGGAGAAGAAGAAAATGTGAATTTTTCCATAGGGTCCAATGTTAAACCTAAGTTCTGCGCTGGCTGCCATAATTTTTATCGGATAGGAACGAAATGAGCAATCTTTGTAAAACACCTTCCATACATCATTCCTGTAAAGTTTGATTGAATTTGCTTCAGTGGTTTCAGAGGAGAAGATGAAAATGTGAATTTCCCATAGGGCCAATGTTAAACTATGTTCCATGCTGGCGGCCATGTTTTTTATCGGATCGGAAAGAAATGAGCAATCTTTGTTAAGGATCTTTAGTACATCCATTTCTGTAAAGTTTGGTTGCATTTGCTTCAGTGGTTTAAGAGCAGAAGATGAAAATGTGATTTTTCCCATAGGGTCCAATGTTAAACCATGTTCCGTGCTGGCGGCCATGTTTTTTTTCGGATTGGAACGAAATGAGCAATAATTGTTAAGGACCTTTAGTACATCATTCCTGTAAAGTTTTGTTAAATTTGCTTCAGTGGTTTCAGAGCAGAAGATGAAAATGTGAAAAGTTTAACGGACGGACGACAGACGCTGGACGGACGGACGACGGACGCCAAGTGATGGCAATAGCTCACACTGACCCTTTGGGTCAGGTGAGCTAAAAATGTGTACAAAATCGCCATTTAGGAAAATTCCCAAGTGATATAATTAGCCTATAGTTCTGATGCTCATAATCTTTATCACTGTAATCCACTTCCATAGTAATCTAATTGTCCAAACTGACACTTTAATTACACCTGCAATGCTAATTAAAGGATTAGGTCAGTTGTAAACAAACGCCGTCGGTGATTTGTTTACCTGTGTTCCCAGGCATGGTATCAATAATTACCAGTCAATCAAAAAAAACCTGCTTACCTGTATAGCAATTAACTATAATTTGTTTAAAATTATTAATTCTTTGAACATGAAAATCTTTCTTTTTTTTAGCACATTTTTCATAATTAACAGGTCAAACTTCCCCTTTGAATACATTGATTTTTATTTACAGATCACGTTTTTTTAGAGTTGGGTTATTTCCCTTTAAAAGTTGTCTTTTCCTTTCCATCAATTTATTTTTTAGAATTGAACTTTTGCTTGAATGTTCTTTATCAATATTGCAGAAATTTTAATTTTACCACTATTTTAGCCAAAAAAGAGTTTGTAAACAACATTTGTTTGATATTTTGCAAAATAAATTTTTGAAAATAACTTATTTATATAAAGTAAAACTAAGATGTAGAAGTTAAAAATCAAAGGATTTGACTGATAACTAAAACTTCTCACTTGCAACTACATAAGGCCATGAAAAAAAAATTTATTGGTTCTCAGGCCCTCCCTCATCTAGATGAGCCTATTTTTTGCTATTTCAATAAAATAAAAATAAAAATTCACCTCCCTCACTACATTTTTGGTGGTTTTTACAATGTAAAAAGCTGCCTCATCTATTTTTTGGCAAATAAAAAGATAAAAAAAATCACCTCCCTCCCTCATCAGTTTCAATGAAAAATGGCCTGAGAACCAATAAATTAATTTTGTACGGCCTAAGTGCAAACTGCAGTAAGATTAATATAGACTTGCTACAAGTCCCTCTATATGTTTTTAACTCCATCCGGTTTTCAAGAAAAATATTTGCAATATTTAATAAAATATTCACATTTAATAAAATCTGCTATTAGAGAGATACAGTGCTGATCAGTCAGTCGATTCCTGCATCTCTCTAATAGCAACTTTTATTAAATGCAAATATTTTTCTTATATAAAGGGGATGGAGTTAAAAACATATAGAGGGACTTGTAGCAAGTCTAAGATTAATACTTTTCAATTAAAATTAACATAAATTTAACAATACATAGAATCCATTAATAGCAACTTAAATCTTACTCTGGAACAAGGATGTGCATATTTAATAATAAAAAAAAATACTTAACAATTAAAAATCATAAAAATAAAATCTTCATAGTACACATTGCCCTGTGAAATTGACACGCAAAGTGACTAATGGTCTCAAAATCCTAGCTAAATCCTTGGCAGTATATATATTATAAGTTTGATATGTGGCGATAAAGAATCTCCCTTTTACCTGAAAAAATGGCTAATCTCCCTGAAAATCAAGGCTATCTCCTGCATTGGCTCCAGAGACCTATCACATGTATGTATACTTGATTAATGGTACATCTCTACAATGCACAGTGAATGCCAGACGTACAAAGGTACTTAGATGACCTGTAGTATAACAGGGAGATGTATTCACCTATCTTAAGTGAGCCCTGAAGTATAGCAGTATTTACTGACACACCCTATAAATGTACTGTACATTTTCTCATGGACATTGGAATAACATGAACCTACCTTAGATGGCCACTCATCCATGACCACACCTGTATTACAATCCTGTATGATATTAATATTCATGTCTCGTATTGTCTTTGCAGTAGATTCACTCAGGGCTTGGAGCCACACCTCTACACCATCAGCTAATTTCACCTTAAATTTAAAATTAGATTTTTTTAATTCTAACCTTTGAAAAAATCAAGTGGCTGTGATTTATAGTTGCTGAGAAAAGGGTTACGAAAATTTTTACATTGACATTATTTGTTGAAAATAATCCAAGTCGGTAAACAGGAAGTAGATGTCGGACAGACCTGATTTTGATAAGCACAATATGGAACTTCATAACAAAGTCACATACAAAATTCAAGAGGATGTGATTTGTAGTTGCTGAAAAAAGTGTTTCTAAAAAGTGGGACGGACAACAACATCGACAACACTGCAAGGCGACACAAAAATAGTGAAATTTCTCCCAATATGTATTAGCTTTACAATTCAATTCATGATATTTGTTATACATTAATTGTTCCCTGAAATAAACTAGAAAACTGCTGCTCTCTGGCAGATATCCCCTGCTTCCCTATTTGATCACATAAATGCATGATTTGCTATTTGCTAGAAAGGGTATACATCTGTGTTCAGATAAAAATTTAATAGAACAATAAAACATACCCCTTTTTTCCTAAACAAACATCTGAATAATCATTTCCCAATTCCAAAGTTGAACAGCTACAATATTTCCTAATTGCACATCTTCAGAATCATGTGTGTGTAACATTTCAGTAAAATCCACTGAATAATTTAGGTGACCATAAATGTACTACAACTACCCCTTCTTAAAAATATTTAAGCTGTGTATTATCTCCCCTTCCAACCATATTTTTCACACCTCTTATATAACCTCTTACTTTTTCTGGAATAGCCATGAGAAAAAACTTTAAAAGAGGCACAAATATTATCTGATTATTGTTGTATTTAAATAAAAATCCACATGTATAAGGCCATGAAAAAAAAA
>MJUU01042393.1:18555-30013 GCA_002080025.1 Modiolus philippinarum
AGATGCACGAGGAGCATAAAATAACCTATTATTTTCCTGGGGTGTGAAAATATGGACAGTTTACTTCCGGTCATATTGATCATGCAAAAACGCTTTTATTTCTACTAAGTATGTAATAATCTACTTTACAACTGTCGTTTTGCGAATGTAATCATGGTAATGGTAAAATGATACATAGTTTCTTTTGAGAGGTGAAAATTATGAGTAAATTAAATTCTCTACCTCATATAAGAAGTCTTGTTAGCAGTTTGTGGGCTTTAATCATCTGTTTGTTTCATAGAGTCGGTTGTTTCTGGAATGGTGACATCCCCATTTGCCATATCAAGCACAACCTTTCCTTTTTATTCATATGAAGTTAGTTTTCACTTATTATTATTAAAATATGGTTCAGAATTTCTTTATACAAATAGAAACTGATAAACTTGTATTTAAAAAAAGTAAGTGAATTAGAAAATCAAACTTTAGCTGTACTTTTGTTAGAGCATTTGGATTATAACTAACCTTGTCTCAGAATTCTTTTTATACGTCTCTATCGTTGTAGAATCCGTTGGTTTCGTCTGCCTAGTGATAAACCAAAAAATATGACCATATAAATAATGAACATTCAAAACAAAGGCACTCACAGTGTGAACTCCAGTGAAACTGGGAGTGAGATCAGGTGCTCCGGAAGGGTAAGCATGTCAGTCATGAAATCAGTCAATGTATACAGAAATAATAAAATAGCTCATTGTGAAGGCTTCATGGTGACTTCAAGATAAAAAACAACAATGAAAGCGTTGTTCCATTGCTCTTTACAATTATTAAAATGGGGGCAAATAATATATATAAATTGTAGAAAGGAGGTTGACGATCAGCTCTGCAATCAGATATTAGTCTCTAACATTGTTGCCTCTTTTTAGCGTATATTTCTCACTTCGGGGTAGTTATTTTTTTTATATATTCGAGGTTTAGCTATAACATATAAACTATCAAGATTTGAAATAGTATGTAACAGTGTAATAAACGGAAAAACGATGTTGGAGATTGTTTCTTTTTTGTTTGTTTGTTAGTTTTTTTTTGTTTTTTGTTTTTGTAATTCCTATATAATGTACTTGTAGTAAAGTGATCTCCGTAGTCATGTCGTCATTTTGTCGCTACCTTCGTTGATATGTGTATCAGTATGGGTGTTGAGCGAAATATTATTAATAAATAAATCTTGTCATATAACCTATAGACTGACTAATAATTTCTCTGGTCCGTTATGATGGTAAGGTGTAAAAATAAAATCGCATGCCCCTAAATTCTAAAATAAGTGTAAGCCCTGCGTCATCACTATCGTTTACAATCATTACATTTTTCTTACAGACGAATCGTTGAAAACTTCGAAATGAGCATCCAAACGCTAGGCTTGCTTGCTTGCAGTTCATTATATATAGACCCTTACCCGATAACTGCGGTCCTGAATTGCTCATATGCCTTTGAGTGGGTAAAATGCAACGTCATAATGTATGTGACGTATTGATTAATTGTCCTATGACGTCATTTTTGCGGGAACTGTTATTATTTTCCACTCAAAATCGTAGGACCGCAGTTATCGTGAAAGGGTCTATTGAGTATACTCACATTGACTTGGGAGAACAACAGCACCACATGATCACCTCTTGGCTATCCTCCGGGGAGAGTTCTGTATCGACCTCTCGGCTTTTCTTCTTTTTGGAGTCTTCTGTTACATTGCATCCATCTTTCTTACCAATACTTAATACCAAGGAAAACACTTTGGATCAAAACACGAATTTTTTTGCATGGACAGACATTTTACATGCCTTTGAGTGAATAAAGGGCTATGCCGAAGCGCAGCATGATGCGACCGCAGCATGCCGAACACTGAAATTTCAAAATGAATGAGGACACAGCAAAGACCTAATGATACAGTAATTAGATGGACACAATAAAGAGCTTGGCTGCACAATAACTAAGGAAAATAAAAATTAGCCCTTATAATTCCTTACATATATCGGATATTATAAGAGGTATGTCAAATTAGTCAACATACAACTTTAACTATACCATATACGGTGAAAAGAACCCCATTAAAATCCAATAAAAAAATGAAAGATTTTACATATTTTGAAAATTGCAATTCCAGCATCTTTGACCCCTTATAGCTAAAGAAACAGTAAGAGCTATCTTTTGACATACTACGAAAAGCTTACAACAAGAGGACTCCAAAACAAACAAAACAATCAAATGAAATCTATTTATTTCGAAAAATTGCAATTTCGGCCCCTTTGCCTCCTTGTAGCTACGCCAAATTGGTTGACATATTACTGAAAGCTTAAATCAAGAGGAATCCACAGTAAAAATCCCATTGAAATCCGATGAAAAGTAAAAACTTTAGGTAACCTGCAAATTTGCAAGTTTATCCCTATTCGGCCCCTTATAGCTCTGAAAACAAACAAGTTGTCAAAAATCTGATGGTGCATCTCTATATTTATTTTCAAAAAGAATCCTTTAAAAAACTGCATCAATATGGACTAAAAATTAAAAAAAAATGAAGTTTTTGAAAATTGGCCCTTTTGGGCCCATTTATCACGTGAACGGTACACGCCACGTAAAATTCGTTGAAATACCACTGACAGGAAATTTGATTAGGAACACACTGAAAGAAACCCCATCAAAATCCAATAAATAATAAATATTCTTGAGCCGAATATGTGAAAACATCAATTGTGCCCTTTTTGACCCCTTTTTTGAAAACGGGAGGGGCCAAAATGACTAAAACACAACCCAACCCAGCCTTCCTTTTGTGCCAAGGAACACTGTGGTAAAATTTCTTAAGGACTGGTCAACAGGAACTTAAGTTATTGCCCAAAAACAAAAGTGTCTACAGACGACGACGACAGCACCATGCCATTATACCACGTCAAATTTTTTGCGGTCGTATAAAAAGCAAAAAAATCTTGGTTCAATGTTATGGAGAGTACTTGTGAACTGTTATCATGAGGTCAGAGGCAGAGGTTTGCAAGTCATTTCAAAAATCTGGGGACAATCGTTTATTTACTATTTCCTGTATTAAGGCCTGAAATATTACTGTTTTGTTTTGCTTTCATTGTCTTTGGATTGTTCGTTTATATTGAAGGTTCGGTTCTCGCTTATTCTATTATGTAATCAATAAAAAACTAGCCAATAAAAAAATCTACACGGACAAGATTTGAATAACGTCGCACTGCGCAATAATTTCAGTTCGTCCGATTATCGGAGAAACAGTTAAATCATCTACCCGACGTTATAATTTTCACGAAACAAATTAATATGTTGTATATGAAAACAAGCAACTAGAAGTTAATAAATCTTTATAAACATATATGCCAACATATATCCTTATATAGCAAACAAGAGGATCCAATAAGTAACTGATTAATTACCCATCGGAAGATGAAAGGAGTTCCAGACAATTTTATGCCAGTTCAACACCTCTTCTCTATTGATTCTATTTTTTGATAAAGCATATGAACAAACTCTCAATGCATATGAAGATAAAATTTCAATTGCGAGGCAGTGGTGAGGTGCTTTTGATATGCAGCTTGTCTAGTGCTTGAAAGGAGCGGTGAAAGGAGGCTAGACATTAAAGCGTTGTTAGTCCGATGAAATGTAACCTAATATCGATCGACAACGATTTCTAATTGCAGGCAGTCCCTAGTAATTCAGAGAGGTTCTTATACAGTTTTTTTTTGCCAACGGACGTGTAGTCGTTCGTTTTCATTTTTGCTACAAAGCAAGACCTTTCTGATAAATGCTGATGAAGTCATTTTGAATTCTGTTCAATATGATGTATTCATAATATATCACACTAAATTAAATTACGTACAGTAATAATTACAAACCTGGTATCATAAGTCTTTTTATATGTCTCTTTCGGCAGATAATCATCGGGTTTCGTCTTCCTAGAAATGAATCAAAGTATTGCAGATATAAATTATATAATAAAGTGACGCAAAATAAATACTACATTTAGTATAGAAAAAGAGTCAGGGTTTTCAACCAGACTTACATTTTATATATATATATATATATATATATATAATTATCCCTGCACTTTCGAATGAAAGTTCTGGTATATTGTCGTTTTCATCGTGCGTCGGTCTGACCGTCCGTCCGTCACACGTTCTTGTGGCAAGAATTCCTGTTGCATTTTTGGATTTAGGATTTAAATTCTGTTATAGAATAGTTGCATATATGGGGACGCCAAGTAATCGCAAAAACTCACACAGGCTGTTTTTGAAATTAAGCTCGAGTCAACAAGTGCCTTTCAATTATTGGAAGCATTATGAATAATCAGATCTTGTAGAGATCGTACGTTTGCAAGCTGATTGTTCATCGCTGTTGAACATAACTCACCAGCACAGTTTGCATCCCCGATCATACAGTCATCATACTTACAATGATTTGGGAGAACAACAGCACCATATGGTGACCTCTTGGTTGTCCTCCATTGAATGATCTGTATCAACGTGTCTGTTGTACTTTATGTTAGAATCCTCTGTTACATTGTACTTATCTTTCTTACCCATACTGAAAAACAGTGAAAAAATGGATTTACAACACAGCAACAATATGATATCGAAATTCTAACCAGTGGGATTAAAGTTTATTCATCTTAAAAATCATCTACCAGATAATACCAAATTAGCAAATAATAGCCAGACCCCCCCCCCCTTTTAATAACTCCTCAATTTGGATTCCCTTTTCGGGCAATAGGTCCACCGATGCAAAACGTTTATTCATATTATTAACAATGGAATTAACAGTTCTAAAAGCACCAAAGTGGGACGAATTTTATCTTTGCCAAAACGATTTTCCAGATATGTGCTTATGGGTGTTAAGAAGGGGAACAATTAATGATGAACCAGTGGAGTGGGTCTAACAATCTGTCTGCTTCGTTGAATAAATAAGTACTACTTTTTTTCTAGTTTTATTTTTACTGTAAGTCTTTTAGTGTATTTATTTTTTAGCCATGCACCACACATAGGGCCATGATAGGGGGAGGGTTTGTATCCAAGAAAACGAGTTTAATCCCACTGCAATTTTTGCGCCTGCCCCAAGTCAGGAATATGTTGGTCATTGGCTTGTCCTTGTCTTCTTATAAAATTTTAGTTTTTTTTATATTCGTCGGGTTATCAGATGTGGTTTATTTCCATTGATTTATTCACTTTTTACCTTTTTGGGCCATTTAGGGCTTGCTATATGATGTGAGGTTCCTCACTGTGTTGAAGAGGAAGGTGACCCCTAGATGCTTAGTTTTTGGGTCGTTTTAACTAGGAGATGGGATGTTGTCTCCTTGACATTTACCCTATTTCCTTTCTTTTTCATACTAATATGTCTTCAAAACGCAATATATTTACCTGTGGATTTAGCTATAAAAACATTTAATTAAGTTTATTGAATTTATAAGATAAACCGTTTTCATAAAACTGAATTTTTTTCGGAATATCCCCGTCTCATGTCCGTCCAGCCCCTTTTGGTCCTTTGAATAGGGTCACGTGATAAAATCACCCAGCATCTCTTAAAGCTGTCGGCCACATTGCAGACGATTTCATTGATTTTTGAAAGAATCGATTTTAGAGAGTTCTATGGCACAAAACACATGGAAAACATATAAAACAGCAGTAGACTTGCTTTGTACATTTCGATCTATTTATGGGTTTGCAAACGGTTACAATTGGCCAGTATCTTCTTACGAAATTGGCCTTTTTATCTCCTTTTTGTCGTGTAAAGGTTTGTCAGCTAATACAATTTCTACATACATCTCTGGGATAAGTCACGTTCATAAGAGTAGGGGCCTTCAAGACAACAAAAATGTTAGAGAGAACTAAGAGGTTAAATCCTAGCAAACCGGACATCAGAGATTACAATCGCAATTCTAGAAAGATTAATATTTAGCCTAAAATCTTTATGTAGGTCTCAGTACAAACAAAATCTTTTATTCTGCTGTTTTTTTTCTCTGGCTTATTTTGCTATGCTCAGAATTAGCGAAGTTACTGTAAAAAGTCAATACGAGGAAGTAGGACATGCAATTAGGTTTAACGATGTGAGTTTTAGAAGAGCTGCAAATCAATATTTGGTCTAGAAATGTTACTTAAAATTCGTAGCTCAAAAACGGACCAAAGAAAAAACTCCGCTACTGTCATACTAATCCTCATACTGAGATCGACGCCTGTCCGATTCGCTTACTACAGGTTTATCTAAATAATCGTCCGTCAATTGTAAACGGATCTGATAAGCTCTTTGTACACCTAAATGGTCACCCATTAACTAGATATCAATTTTGATCTATGCTACAAAACTCCCTAACCTTTTGCGGAATCGCAGCTCACATACGGTCACATTCTTTCCGTTAGGCAGAGCAAGCGACCTTTCTCGAGAAAATGTAAGTGATGACGAAATCAAAAAATGTGGTCGTTGGTCTTCTAACGCCTTCATGAATTATATTCGATTATAAAATTATTAATCTTTATAGAGCAAAGTATGATATGTCATATCACAATTAATCCAATATCTATACATATTACAACGTACCATTCTCCCCTCGGTGCAATTGACATACATGTATTTATAATTCCTGTATAGTTTTAAAAAAATAAGTATACGTGACAGTTGAAACTTTTAAGATTAGAACCATTGGGGTCACTTAAAGTAGAAATAATTTTCTTGTTCTTTATTTGGGGTGTTAAATAACTTTACGTGTTATTTTCAGAGTTTTTATATATTAATAAAGGTTTGAGATATCGATATATGATATACATACGGTCTATATGGATAGTAGGATCATCCATCGTCTATTGGGCTGAGAGACGGGGTAAAGCAGGATACCTGGCCAAAGGAAAGATTTGGGTCTTCAAGATAAAGGAATCTTAATGCACTGGGTCGGAAAGGGCGGTATGTGTTGGGAAAGTTTAAGCTCAACTATAGAGAATAACTAAATACCGAAGTTACTGTGAATTTTATTTTCTACATATGCGCATTTCGACAACTTATGTCTCTTCAGTGCAGATAAAATCTAAAATTTTGGGAGACCGTTAACTCAAAGATGTTCAAAATCTGATAGAGAACAAATAACCAATATGATCTAAATGTAAAGCCAAAAATCAGCTAAGGACAGAGCTTTGCATGAGGGAGATACTCCTTAGTTTCAACAAAATTTACAAAAATTTAGATATTGCAAGGTTTGAAATAGTATCGGCTTTCGGGTCAGCACCGAAGTACTGACTACTGGGCTGGTGAATACCCTCGGGGACTAACAGTCCACCAGCAGTGGCATCGACCCAGTGGTAACAAATAACTAAATACCGAAGTTACTGTGAATTTATTTTCTGCATATGCGCATTTCGACAACTTATGTCTCTTCAGTGCAGATAAAATCTAAAATTTTGGAAGACCATTAACTCAAATTGTTCAAAATCTGATAGAGAACAAATAACCAATATGATCTAAATGTAAAGCCAAAATCAGCTAAGGACAGAGCTTTGCATGAGGGAGATACTCCTTAGTTTCAACAAAATTTACAAAAATTTAGATATTGCAAGGTTTGAAATAGTATCGGCTTTCGGGTCAGCACCGAAGTACTGACTACTGGGCCGGTGAATACCCTCGGGGACTAACAGTCCACCAGCAGTGGCATTGTTAGAAAACCACCCTCCCCTTTTATGATCGTCATTCAATTGGGTTCAAATGATTTGGGTAAAAAGAAAAGTGTAGGTCTTATCCAGGATATCAAGTGAGACATTTTAAGATTACGTTGTTTGATTCCAAATACCAAGATAGTTTGGAGTGATATCCTGATGAGAAGGTATTGGCACGTTGCTAATTCCGGTAAAGCAATGGAAAAGGCCCGAAAACGGGTGAATTGTGATCTTAAGAATTTTATGAAAAATGAAGGACATTTTGTAATCCATCATCCTAACATTCGTGCTACTGAAATTAGTCTATACAGATTTGATGGCACCCATATGAGTGACCTTGGCAATGATATATATTTAAATAATTTATAAGGCTGGATTTAAGCATATTTATCCCCTGGTCTTAGGAGTTCTTTCCCAAATTCGTAAATTTTCCACCATGTTTCATGTAAATTTGTTAATTTTAGGATTGTATACATACTCGGTTGGGGGGGGGGAATTAGTGAGTGTGTATATTCACACTCATGTGGCAAGAGAATGGGGTCAGGATACGTTCCTCGAAATTCTACGTCGAAGCATATTCACATTTTACTTTCCTGCGGTACCACTGGAAGTTCTTGTTTAGGTCATCTCTTGTAAACCATGAGTGGCCCGTCCTAAACTGGTACCAGTTTGAACGGTGTGTGCTTTAAAGTAGTGATTTTTGCAATTAGTTACTCCCATTCATGCAGTTGAATTATAGCGTAAAATACAGTGAATTTTTCATCCATGGGGTAACGCGAATGTGCTTCGGTGTAGTGGGATATCCTGATCTTACGTCCTCTCTCGAAATAATTTTACCGTGAGGGATTTTTGTCTCCATTGGTACCAATGGGACACAGCCTTGTCCAATAGTTTAACATCGGCAGTTGTGTTTCATCTTTACAGATTTTGTCTGTTATTATCATTATGGCCATTATTTTCCACACTTAACTATTTGTTTCTTTAAATGCCACAAAAATGAATGTTTGATTAAAAAATAAATAATTGTATATTCACAGTGTTGAATATCAATATATAAATGACTGAATTAAGAGGGTATGAATGCCCTTTATCTTAACCGTCAAACGCCTATTTTCAGCTATCGTTAACGTCAAATGGGTCAAAATTTTACCATTAATCGTCAAAAATATATTAGCGTGATTCGTGAAATTACTTGAATTTCGTAGCGTTATCGTCATTTGGATAAAAAACATATCGTCAAAACATTTTTTGTAGATTAATCGTGAGAGCATAACTTTACCTTAAACGTCATTTGACGTAATTTTTTACCGTTCACCGTCATAAGGGTACATCCATTCTACCCTCAGTTAAAGGATCAGATATACTAGTATCGCCAATAAAAAAGTTACTTCTAAAAGTAAGGTACTAACTTATGGGAACTAATGATTTAACATATGCATACCTATTCCAATGCTTTAACATAAGGCAAGTAAATGAGATTCTGAAAAACAATGCACGTATTTTGTTAAATGTAAAGCATCTGAATCATAAATTATATGAACTTTATTTGTACTTTTATACATGTACTATTCCCAAACATGCACATCTTTATCCATTTAACTTTTAATTCAATCATAAGAAAAGTTCTATTTACATTCGAACAGCACAAATGACCATAGGCCGTCCGACATATAGCTTCCATGGTTTCACATGCATGTATAAGGATGCCCTTTCAGTTTAGTTTGATGAATTTGTTATGAGGTAGAAATAATCTATTAATTGTAGTCAGCAAAAGCAACAAATTAGGCTCAAATTAACTTTTTTAATAATAAGGAACAAAATATATTTACAAATTACATGTACAATATAAAATTAAGAACATACCATCGTAGTTTTGTCCTTAGCTATATTTGATATTACTAATTATTTGGATTTCGTTTGGTTTTATGCATTTGAAACATTTTTTGAAATTATGGATTTCCTTTGTTTGGGTTCTAGTGCTGCTGATGAGGAATAAATTTCCCGGCGAAATAGCCATACAGCTCATTAAATTATTGCAGTTGGAGTTGAACATACGTGTTATGGTCTCATGTTCATTTACTCCATATCCTTTCGTAAAATACCTGATACTAATTTTGAAACCATCGGGCCGATGCCAGTGCTAGTAGACCAGAGGTTACTCCATGAAACACATGTACAGCATAACAAAATTTACTGTCCATTGTACAGCTTGTGTATTAATAACAATACATAAAATGTATTTTGAAATATTTTAGAATATTTAATTACTTATAAACGATTTTTTAACCATAATGTACAAATATTGTATTCTGCAATTAACATGTATGGGTGAGCTATTTACATTAAAAAAACATGAATATTAATCCCTAACTATGTCATTTAATCAGTTAATAGAAAATTAACGTCACCAGCATTCATACCCTTGGGGGTTGGGGTCTGAGGGTCACTTCAGGAAGGACTAGGCACAGATCTGTCACTAACATTTTTAAAAAGTCCACCACCCCATTCATATTGTGTATTTAACAAACCAATCAATACATGTTCATGTACAGTAGATTTAAAAATAAAATCAATTAAATTTAGTGTAAAAAATATGTCATAATATTGAATTAACGAGGTTCGCTCCTTATGTTTTTGGATTTCTGTCAGATTTTCTCTGGTTTTATCTATTTAAAAGCATAATAATTTTTGCCCATTGAACCCCTGATTTTTTTCCAATAATTTCATTTTATACATTTTTATCAGCATTCTGTAAAACTTTCATTGAATTTTATTTATTTTGTCACATTCATTCATTGTAAAACCTTGCTAATGTTAATCCTATGAAAAATCTGAGGAGTACAGTTTCCCGCCAAATTTTCAATCACACATGTCTCAAAAACAAGATCATCAATCTGTCAATTGTTTTCACTTAAATTACTTCTAATTTAATTTTCTAACAAAAAGTCTTTTTTATTTGAAATCCTATTTATATTCAAATGGAGAAAGCGAACCCCCTTAAATGAACTGCGGGTGCTTACTTAAACACCCCATGCTTTTAGATGAACAATTTTAGGAAATAAAGCACAGCAAGCTCCAGTGACAAAACTGTTTTTGTTCAAAAATGAAAACCACCCCAACTTAGGATGTTGATTCGGTGACAAAATTACCAAGCCAATGAAAGGATAACCCAATATGGACTACCTTTGATTGAATTGAGAGAGAAAATCGGATCGGTCTTTAGTCACGGCATGACCAATGCTAGATAAAACTTGAAAAGGAAATGCTTGTCACTGTAAACAAAACATACCTACTTTTTCCTCTATAAAATTGACCAGGAAGAAAATTAAAGACCATGTCAGATATCAACAAGGATGACTCATCAGTTTGAAAAAAAATATGTCAACAGCACTTCACCAGCGGATGCCACTTTTCCCGCATACAACATGGAAGTCAGCTGATGATGAAAATACAAATCTGGAGTATTCTTTTAATTTTTTAACAAAGGATAATTTTGTTCTCATAACTTAACAAAATAAAGTTACAGCAATGTGCTTAAATAAATTCAATAGGCGGAAACAACAACGATGCATTATCATTTTTTTTGTACCACCCTTACTAAACCAAGGACCAGGGAATAGAATTTGAGTAATTACACTCTGACACTAACGTGCATTTGAATGCAGATTTTGAAAATAACGAGAATATATATATATATATATATATATATATATATACAAACAATAGACGAAAGTGAACAGTACACAATTAATTCAGTTGATATTTTGACAACTATCCGTGTCTTTATCAAAACACAANAG